>CABFOU010310028.1:0-13486 GCA_900660325.1 Opsanus beta
CGGCGTCGATATGTGTGGTGGAGAGAAGGAAAGAGAGAGAGAGAGAGAGAGAGAGAGAGAGAGAGAGAGAGAGAGAGAGAGAGTTTAGCCATTCTCATCTTCTGGAATGCATCAACTCCTCTAACTTATCTATGCAAGGAACAATTGGATGCGCAGGACTGAAGAACTTGCGATGCGCGTCTATTTATAGCAGCTCATCGAAACGGCTCTGAGCTTTCTTCTTCTCTGCGGTGCAGTTTTTCCACTTTATTTATTTTCTTTGAATCCACACATTGCTTATTGCAAGTGAAAGTCAAATCTGTCGGGTCTGGGGCGAATCTCCTGCTCGGGAGACAAGGTAAGAGAACTTTATCACTAACTTTGGTGACTGCGCGCTGAATCCGTGCACTTTTTCTGCTGTGCGCAACTTCTCTTGCGTCTTTTCTCACTTTTATTTTTTTATTTTTTTGACTTGTGCAGCTTTGACTCCAGACTGCAGAGGCTGTCCGGGTTTTGGAAACGAGTTCGTAACGCGCCCTGGAGTTAAAGAGCGGACATGCCGCACAGTGAGCGCGCAGGCCGTGTGGCGCAGCTGGCCGTGGCGCTGGTGGCCGCGCTGGCGCTTTGCGCACATATTGGAGACGCCGTGGAGACGGTGGCCACCGAGGACAGCGAGGCGGCGACCAAGCCGTCAGACCCCAGAGCCAACAGGGCCAAGAGGAGGGGAGGGACAGACGCCCTCAGGGGGTGAGCGCGCTTTGATTTCAGCCTCGACTCAAAAAATGTTTGTCATTTCTGCTTTGGAGCAGCAGGTGTCTGGTTCTTCACGATCGCAGAAGAGCAGAGGACGCGAGCAGTGATTTTTCTGTTTTCCTTCTTTTTAATAAAGCAGACCCATGACTGACACTGTCTGAGATGGGAAGTTTGGAACAACGTTCAGTAATTAATTATTGGCAAGCAGATCACATTCCTGCTGACTGCAATAATAAATTACATCCAAACAAAGGAGGCCATTGGTCTTGTGTGGCTGTAGGAAAGAGAGAGTTAGTGAGTGAGTGAGTGAGAGAGAGACAGACACTTTCTGGCCAAAAACACCACGCCCCAGTTGTGGATAAATCACATCTGCAGCTGTACACAGTGGGTCACCGCTGCAGAGATTGTGTGCATGTGTGTGTGAGAAGACAGAAAGAAGTGAGTGGTGACAGCAAGCAACTGATGAAGGTCAGGCAGTAGGCTGCTCAGTGCACATTCTCCACAGGTAGTTTTAGGCGACACACTTGGAAGTTCATATTGCAGGAAGTGCACACACACACTGTGTCAGGCTAATTTATCACCACAAAAAATGGATTCAGATTGTTTCTTTGTCGGATTTTAAATAAGGGGCGACACGACTTACGCCAACCTCTGAGCCGGAACAGGCAGATGATTCGGCTTTGAAGATGCACTGCATCAGTCTGCTGCAGGCTTCACCTCGGGGAGCTTTGGTGGCCGAAGTCTGCTGTGCGCTCTGACGGGTCAGCACTAATCCTTTAATAAGTCAGAAATCCTTTCTCTCATACCACAGCACTATGCACCTGACACAGTCTAGTCTAAAGGCAAGGACAGTCGCCACCGATTGGTTGGTATCATATCCAAACTACAACACACTCATGAATAACGAACGTGGTAAATATGGTCACAAACGTGGTAAATCCAATCTATTTGTACCCAGCTCCTGGCTTTGCGCTGGTATTTCCCACTGCTTAAATTCAAAGTGTGTTTGGGCACACCCCTTATGGACTCACACCTGCACCTCGACCGTCAAAACAGGGCCCCAGATTGCCTGTGGACAGCATAACTTAATCACTGGAGGATTTTAGTTCATTTGACCTAAATGTAGACTCACATGGGGCCATTTACGACAGATCTCAAATGCCTATTTGAACATTGTACACAAGTTTTAAACCTGAGTTTGGAGAATGCAAGAAAACCTGACATTACTGATTGAATCAGAATGTTTAAGTTGCTGTACCTCAAAAGATTCAACTATTACAGTTTGCTGAATTTTATTGAAGTAAAATGAACTTGGCTGATTTGAATAAATCAACTTAATGAGCATAAAAAATGTAATTTCTAAAGGTTTTAAGCATGCTGCATTATGAAAAGCAGAAGCTTGAAGCTGGTGGTGCAGCCCACTGATCCACAGTCACTGATCTTCTTGTTTTAAAGTGAATTGGTGAATTCATAAAGTGTCCAGATCCATATTTCTTTAAAATTCAGGTTGTACAAGTTTAATGGATTTAAGGTGGCTATAGCTTTCTAGTTGTGTGCAGAAAGCTATGATTGGGTACTATATGTTTTTAGAGTATGAATCTTCCATCATTCCCACCTTGTGAGGGAAAAAAAATAAAATAAAGCTGCTTTCCTGTAAAAAAAATAAAGTTGTTGTTGGGCCCTTTATAAGTTAGCCCATTGAGTTGTATTTCACCTTTCTTGTTTTCCCTGTGCTGAAGGGGCAAAAAGTTGTGGAGACAAAATATACGTGTTTCAGATGCATGTGGGGGGTGGCGGGGAGGGCGTGTACCCCGTCTACCCAGTTTATTGCCCATGCCTTTGTGCCGTTTTTGACATTTTAGCCTCTAGACAGGGCTCTGACTGATGTGAAATTTTTACACATTTGTCTGTCGCCATGGTTGAATCTGCTAATCCAAATGCTCTAATATTTAATTTTTACAGTAAAGATGGGGCCATTTTCAGTATTTTGGCTCCTGTGTCGATTGCCTTATCCAAAAAAATGCAGCACACATCTGCTTAATGTCAACCGAAGTGCAGGTTGAATAATTTATCTGAATGTGGTTGGCAGAAATATGTTTCCACAGACTTCATACCAGTTGATAAATGGTCATATTTCAATGTGGGGACGAAACCATAACTGATCTTCTGCCGACGAAACGTGTGTAGAACTGTCACAGACCTGTAGTTGGCAGGATAGGCCGAGCATTCAACTCCATGTCAGATTAAATATATGTCTATATCACGTTTGTTCGGTATTTTGTTGTAAATATTGCCAGAATCCATGGTGCAGATTCTTTCCAAGAGCCACTTTAAAGTAAAGGATTTAATCTGGGCATTGTGACCACTGTACATCAGTCAACTCAAAAATTATTTGAGTTGCTGCAAGTGTTGTAAATATGGTGGACTCTTATGGTTTTTGGACTGTGAAAAGATCATCTTATTAGTTTTGGAGAGGGCTGAGATGGAGAGCCTTAGTTGTTGTCCTGGACAGAATATTGGGCACTCCTGAATTTCAAGTACAGAGCGTAAAATATCAGGTCAGATCAGGTCTGACAGCATCTGCTCGTGTCGCGTGCCACCTCATCCACACTACAGAACCGCCTTGGGTCCTGGATAACAACCACCCAGGCAGACAACCGGTCCATCACCCCCTCTCAGAAGTAACCATCTATCTGCGTCAGCCAGGTAAAACGGATTCATCCGCTTAGCTTTCTCCAGCTGCTGTGGGTCCTCAGTGTTGAGAACCCTAGTTGTGTTTCTCTAGATCATGACACAAATGTCACTGCTAACACAAGCGAATCTCTCTACAAGTTTAACATTTTCACTGAACTCAGATAGACTTCTGATGCTCAAGTTCACAAAGCCATTGAAAGCCTGGATCTTAATCTTGAAAAACCCGGACAGTCCAACTCCTCACTCAGCTTAATAAATGCTGCAGTCAGGGTCTATGTTGATCCTGTAAAGCTCACAGCACTGTCCACTAAGTCAAGATCAGTAAACTTTTCTTCTCTGACGGGTGCCTAAACCAGCCCAGTCTCATGCTTTTTTTTCGTGCCCCTGTCAGGAAAAGCGCCCCATTTTTGTGACACGTTTTTTTTTGTAATTTTACTATTCATAATCCTCCCCCTTCTCCTAACTCTAACCATAACCATAACGTTAGTGTGTCCCTTCCCCTAACCCTAACCATAACTCCCCCAGACCCCCCCTGTCACCCCGCATTTTGTGCCCCCGTCACGAACCCATAGATTAATGCACTTTTTGTAATGCCATGACGAAGTGCCGTGAGACTGGGTTGGCCTAAACTACTGTTCCATGACCCTACCCAACTACTACTCCAGCATGAAGCTGTGTAACTGGTGATACAACAGATAAAAGGTTCAAAATGCCCATTTTCTCCAGTCACAGCCACGGAAGTCTATAACTCCTTCAGAGCTATCATAGGTGTATTGGTGGCTTCCTTCACTAGTCCCCTTTTTGCACATTCATTCAGTTTTTGAGAACTACCGACTCCAGACAGGTTTACCACACAGTACCACCCTGAATTTTCTAAATGACTAGAGTAAAAGGATTGCAAAACAAGATTTTGAAATTTTCATCAATTAATTCTCTGACTTGTCTAAAGAAAACTGTCTGTAAAATTGATGATTTACTGTAACTCATTCATTCATTCATTGTTGCCATTTATCCGGGTCCCGGTTGTGGTGGCAGAAGGCTAAGCAGCTCATACCACACTTCTCTATCCTCAGCCAAGTCCTGTAATTCTTCCCAGGGGATCCCAAGGTGTTCATAAGCCAGCTGGGAAATATAATCTCTCTAGCGTGTCCTGGGTCTTCCCCAGGGCCTCATCCCAGTTGGACGTGCCTGGAGACGGCCAAGGGGCATCCTCACCAGATGCCCGAACCACCTCAACTGACTTCTTTCGATGCGAAGAAGCAGCGGCTCTGCTTCGAGTCCCTCCCGGATAGTCGAGCTTCTTACCCTGTCCATTTCAGTACTTGAAAGCATTTATGTTTTTCAGTAACTTTCTGCATATTGTTGTATATTCTTTTTATACAAAATTTGTTCAAATGTGTGTGTTTATGAACATATTTTAAATTCTGTACTTAAGATTCGGGGTGATGGGGTGAGGGTCCTGGGGCTGTGTGCTATTAATTACACTACGTAAGAAATTTTCACGTTTGTCTTGTTCCTGGGTTAAAACCATAATTTCCCATTTCTTTACAACGAATCAAAAGAGAAAAGAGTGGTCTTGACCTCAAAACTTTGGGTTTGTGGTCAGGACCGTGGAATTGCAAATGAACCAGTTTTCCCATTCACTGAGTGGTCACTACTACTTTCTGGACAGTTAAGTCTATTTGTCAGAGTTGTGGTCATCATATGTCCTTTTTGTGAAAATGTCAAAAGGGTTCAAACATCATTTCAAACATAATACATATTTTAGTTTTATTGTGACAATGTCAGAACATTGTCATAAATAGCTGTTTTGAGGGGATAAAAGTTGCTGTGCAGCCCACAAAACCAAAGTTTGGCATGAAAAATGGGCTTTTTCTATTGTTTTGCAACAAATGTAGTTGGAAAAAGACACTTATTTGCCGGGAACAAAAATCGTGTTACACAGTGTTATCTGTCGAGGAATATAAAATGTGTTTGTTGTTCATCCAAACATCACTGAAGTGAGTCTTACTGAAGGATCTTTGAGCAAGGCACTATAGCCATGCCACCACAAAGCACACAGGAAGAAGTGCTCTGTTTGCAGTGAGACGTGCTTGCTCATTTTCTGGTGCTGCGTCTTCCACAGACCCAATGTATGCGGCTCACGGAACAACGTATACTGCTGCCCAGGTTGGAAGACTCTGACGGGAGGAAACCAGTGCATTGTTCGTGAGTATGACCTCTGTTATTTTACTCCACCTGGAGGTGAATTCATTTAGACAAATAGTCATGTTCTTTATCACCACCTGTTTACTTTCAAGATTCAGCACCCTGCTAGTTTTGTTGTAGTATCCAGGCATTATTTCACACCTGGAACACAATGTGGAAGCAGTTACCTCCAATTCTCAATGATGACTGATTAAATGCACGCACAAACACAGACACAGATACAGACGGAAGGCCCCCGGCCACACTCACCAGTCCCTTCATTAGGTACACCTTGCTCCTACCATGTTGCAGCGGCTTTAGTCCTTCCTGGCGTACTGTAGATTCAATAAAGTGCTGGGAAAAAAAAAAATCCTCAGAAATTTTGGTCCACGTTGACATAATAACATCACAACAGCTGCCACCAAGTCTTCAAACCAAAATTTATTTGGTCGGTTCTTTCTGAGCAGAATTTGTATTTTAATGTTTTTTAATGTGATGTTGGCTATATTTTACTCTATAGTCTATCAATAATGCTGCACTTAACAAGCTAACTATGTTGGGCACATTGGCTGTGTCTCAATTTAGGGGCTGCACCCTTCGAAGGCCCTTGGAATGTGGCAGACTAATGCAGCCTTCACAGGCACAAACAATCCCAAGAATCATTGCGCAGTTTGTTTGTTTTTTCTCCAGGAGAAAACTGTCGGTAAATTAAAAATAAAAAGACAATTTCAGGCTCCGTGTGTACAATTATGAATTAGAAATGTGTGTATATGTAAAGTCTAAATAAGTATTGAAACATGACTGTTAACTACAGGTTATGCCCACTACGCTAGCGTGCAGCTGTCAAGGTTGCTAGGCGACAAGTGGGGCCAGGATAAGCTAATGACGCAATTGCAAAATGCTCTATGGGCTAGACGTCTCATTTCAGAACAGTTGGCTTACCTACATGGACTTGGAAGGCCAGATCTTCATAGAATGCAGCCTTTGTAGGATGCAGCCCCTAAATAGAGATGCAGACATTATTTCGCGTAACTGGATCTAGCTAAATATTCCAAACATTACTTTTAGCCTGTCCGTCAAACATGGATGAAGTTGAGGTTCAAGACTAACCTTTATAAAGGTACATAGCACAGTATTTATGAATGAATGAATGAATGAACAAACTTTTTATTTTTAACATGTAAATGGATTAAAAAGCAGGGAAAAAAAACCCCAACAAAACACAGTGAAGCAAGTACTTGCACGTTGCAAGTACGTTTACTTCCTCTGGTTGGAAACAGGGAAACCACCCCACATTTTACTTTAATCTGCTGCTGGTACATTTTTCTCTGCCCTTCAAAGACATGCATGACGTTCAGAAGAAGACAGGAAGTGACCTCAGTGTTAAGTTACTGCAAGCAGAAAATGTTTTAGTTTGGAATAAAAGGAAAAAAAACCCCATTATTAACTGGTTACCATTATTTCAAATAAATGTTTGTGTTTTGGATTATTAAAAAATATAAGGTTTCTGGTTTTCTTCCTTGCGATATATATCAGTTGTGTCTGGATTTTGTTTTTAATTCTTTGAACTTGTTCAAATCCTTGGTTGCCACACAATCACACCACCATCAGCCTGAATTGTGGACGCAAGGCAGGATAGCAACATGTTTTCACGTTGTTTCCATCAAATTCTGGCCATACCACCCGAATACCGCACCAGAAATCGAGATTCATCACAACAGAACATTTTTGCAATCTTCAATTTGGAAACACAAACAGAAGCCAAAGTATCCCCTGAGACAAGTGGGCCATTGGGAATGTTAGAGCCCTGGCATGAACATTTTGCACCATTGCACATTGTGTTAAAAAATTTAAGAACTCAGTTTCTCTGTGGACCCACATGGCCAGTGAAATATGAGGGTTGGCCACGCTGGCCAAAAACCCAAAAATAAGATGTCTCCCTGTTGGGCCAGGGTTAATATCCACATCTGATATATGCAATCAAAAACATGTATCTTCTTGTTTTGGCTGTTCCTGCTGCAACAGATGATCTGCTTCCATCTTACCCTGTCCTCTGCATCGTCTTCTGTCACATTAACCACCTGCATGTGCTCCCCCATCACATCCATAAACCTCCTCTTTGGCCTCCTCCTCCTTCTCCTCCTGCCTGATGGTGCCATCCTCAGCATCCTTTTCTTGATATACCCTACATCCCTCCCCAAACCATCTCAATCTTGCCTCACATATTTTGTTTCCAAATTGTTCGAACTGCACGGACCCTTTGATATACTCATTCCTAATCCTGGCCACTCCTAACAGAAATAACAGCATCTTTAGCTCGGCCTCCTGTCTTTTTGACTCCAAGCCATACACATATAGGTGACCTCTCCGGTGTCTTGAAAACTTTCCCTTTCACTCTTGCAGATACGCTTCTATGACAGATCACTCCTACTACTGTTCTCCGCCCACTACACCATGCCTGCACTCTCCTTTTTGTCTCTTTGCCACATTCTCCATTACTTTGAACAGTTGACCCCAAGGATTCAAACTCACCCATCTGCACCACATCTTTTCCTTGAAACCTCACTGTTTCACCACACTGCCTGTCATTCACAAGCATGTGCTCCAGACGGCACACGCAGTACCTTATTAGCTGTCTCCCTCACCAGTTTCGCTGTAGTTGTCCCGTCATTCAGTGTCTCTTCTCCACCATTTGGTGCCTGTCTCACCTCATCTTTGAATTTCACATGATAGTCTTACTCCTTTAGCTTCCACCATCTGAACCTTTGGTCATCCCTTGCGCTTTCCCTCTTTTCACCTCTAACATCATCTTGTAAACTACCATTGTAAAGTCTGTAATATTTTTCAGATTGCATCTCCTACATAGGACATAGTCCACCTGTGTGCACCTTCCCCCACTCTTATATGTTGGCCTGTGCTCCTCCTTCTTCTTAAAATAAGTATTCAAGACACTCATTTCCATCCTGTTTGCAAAACCCACCACCATCTGCCCTTCCACATTCCTCTCCTTGATACCATATCTATCCATTACTTGATCATAATCTTTGTTCCCTTCACTAACATGCCCATTTAAGTCCACTTCAATCACCACTCTTTCTTCCTTGAGTACACGCTCTAACGCCCAGTCTAACTTACTCCAGAAATCTTCTTTCATTTCCATCTTGAAACTTACCTGTGGGGCATATGCACTGATGACATTCATCATCACCCCTTCAATTTCAATTTTCACATTCATCACTTTGTCAGGCGCTCTCTACACCTCAGCACTCTTAAAATACTATTCCTTCCCATCCGCATCATGATAGAATAATTTGAACCCACCTCCGATGCTCCTGGCCTTACTTCCTTTACACTTGGTCTCTTGTATGTCTACCTTTCTCATCTCCATCATATCAGCCAACTCTCTCCCTTGACCAGTCATACTGCCAACAATAAAAGTTGCAGCCTCCACACTTCTAACCTTCCTCCTCTCCTGCTGTGTCTGGATATGCTCTCCCCCTCTCCTTGTTCTTTGTCTGGTAATAGCACAATGTCTGTCATCACCCTGCTGTACAACAGCACCGGTGGCAGTCGTTGTTGATCCAGTACGGAAATTTGATTTATCTGCATGTTTCCTTTGGCACAGTTTATGCCAGATGCCCTTCCTGACGTAACTCGCCTCATTTATATGGGCTCGGGACTGGCACTGGTTTGTGCACCCCCCAGTGCTGGAGATACTTTAAAATTCCTCTCCCTGTCCCCTAAATGTATTGGCATTACTTCCAGACTAATCTTTTCAGCGAACAAAAGTTTCTTCATGACTATGTGTTCAGGCTTCACAATTAAAGGGTTTATATGATAGATCTTTTCAACAAATTACCATAGGTTAACACGTTTTTTAAAAACAAATGTGTTTGGATCCAGCAATACCTCATTACATTACATTACATTCATTTAACTGATGCTTTTATCCAAAGCAACTCACAAGTTAGGATTCACGGTCAAGCTACATTTTGAAGGGGGCTTCAGCATAAAAATAAATACTAAGACATCAGCATAATGGTACATACCATCTTTACACACATAAGCAATCCACCAAGTGATGTGCAACAATGTAAGCAATGAAAGAGAGAGAGAGAGAGAAAAAAAAAGTGCATTGTAAGTGCGGGTTAGGCACGTTAGGATTGTTAGAGATGTTAGGAGAAGAGGAGTGGAATAAGCCTTCGCATGAGCATTTAAGTAGATGGGTGCAGACCCAGCACTCACGTTGTAGGTAAACATTACTGAATTGAATTTGACATGGGTGGCAAAGGGCAGCCAGTGGAGTTTGATCACGAGTGCTGTTTTGACCTGATTTTCCTTATGTTAAATAGTGTGAAGCATCATGACTGGGAGACAGAGGCAACATGGTCCAAGATGGAGAGTTGGTCATCAATCATGACACCCAGGTTTCTTGCCAATCTGGCTGGAGTGAGAAATAGAGACACAATATTTATATTGATATTGCAATGCATAGATTGTTTTGCTGGGAAGACCATCAGCACAGTCTTAGAGAGATTTAGTTGAAGGTTGTGTTCCTTCATCCATGAGGATATATCTGTGAGACAATCCAAGATATGCGCCGACACCATGGGATCATCTGGCGGAAATAATAGAGAGAGTTAGGTATCATCTGCGTAGCAGGGACACGATAAGCCATGAGAGTGGATAATCAGAACCAGGGAGGTGGTGTATATGGCAAAGAGAAGGGGCCCCAGCACAGAGCTTTGGGGCACTCCTGTGGAGAGGCAGTGAGATGTGGACGACTGTCCTAGCCATGATACATTAAATGAATGCTTCGTGAGATAGGCTCAAACCAAGAATGCATTTGCCTGACATGCAAATTTTGGAGAGTATAGATGGTAGCATATGGTGGTTAACCATATCAAAAGCAGCTGCTAAATGAAATATGATAAGTACAGAAGATTGAGCTGCTACTCTTGCAGTTTTTAAGGCTTTTGTCATAGATATTAGAGCCATTTCAGTGGAGTGGCCACTTTTAAAGCCTGATTGATTTTGATCAAGAAGGTCATTCTGTGAGAGGAAGAGTGTGACCTGGTTGAAAACTGTGCTCTTGATAGCTTTAGATAGGAATGAGAGAAGCAAGACCAGCTGAGAGTTCTCAACCTGAGTAGGATTGAGAGAAGGCTTTTTGAGGTGTCATTTGAGCCATTTTAAAAATGATAGGAAATGTGCCAGAAGCCAGAGAAGCATTTATTTATTTATGTGTGATTACTGGTGATGAACAGTGGTAGGAATGGTTTCAACTGAGCATGTCATAGGATGGCTACATTTCAAGTGTATAGATACCTCATTGTCAGAGATGGGTGAATTCCATACATGATGTGCCAAAAACTAGAGAACACAGAGAAGTAGATGGAGTAGGACCACTGTATGTCAGGTTATTTGTTGCACCCTTGAACCTAGGGGTTCAGAGAATGCCATGTAGTAGGACTGCTACATGTCGAGTTTTTAGTTGCACCCTTATCCGAGGGAGACAGGTTGAGAATGAGTGGCTCAGAGAATTGGTTACTGATGGCTGCCACTTTTTCAGTAAAGACAGAGGTAAAGATGACAGCTGTGAGGTTGGTAGCTATCATCTTTGCATCTTTCTGGGCTGAGTAGAGATTTGAAGGTAGAAAATAATTTCAGAGTGTCAGTGAGACTGTTGATTTTGTCATTACAGAAAGCAGTCTTTACAGTAGAGATGTTGGATGAGAAGGAACACAATAGTGTTTGGTTGCTTGTGAGATCAGGTTTTTTTTGGATTTGTGCCATTTTCTCTTAGCAGGTCTAAGATCAGAGTGCAGCAATTGGAGCATATCTTTGAGCATTTGAGCCATGGGTGTGGCTGGGTAGCACGAGTGGGTCTGGTAGAGGGCACAGGCTATTCAGAAAAGAGCTCTGTGTGGAACCGAGAGACTCTGGGGCATCATTAACCTCTAGAGAGGGGAATGTGCCAAGTGCAGGCAGAGCACAGGCAACCACTGAGGAGAAGTGGATGAAAGATTGGTTTCTGAGGTTGTGGTGAAATGTGACCAATGGAGGAGGAACAGAGGGTTGTTCTATAAGGCATACATTGAACTGAATGAAGTAATGGCCAAAGTGGGGAGGGTTACAGTTTTGGGTGAAATTAAGGTGAACCTAATACCTAATCAAGATTTGGTATTAGGAACAAGAAGTTCACAGAGTTAGGATTTTATAAGTGGATATTCTTGCTACCAAGGATGAGCATGGGACAGTCATGCTCAGGGATGGAAGGTAACAGAGTGTCCAACTCATCCACAAATTGCCCAGTTGCACTGGTGGATGGTAAATGACAACTACATAGACTTTAACTGGAGCAGTCACCGCGATAGCATGACATTTGAAAGAGGCATGTTTGTTCCAGGATAATGAATTATATTTCCATTTGTTGGAAATTAACAGGCCCGTCCAACCTTCTCATTCGAATGGGAGGTGTGAGAAAAGTGAAATGAGTGGAAAACACAGCCACAGTAGCATTGTTTTCAGGTTTGATCCAAATTTCAGTGAGAGTGAGTAGCAGTAGTGATAGATGGTGAGCACAGGCAGCAATGAAGTCAGCTTTGTAAACAGCAGAATGGCAGTTCCAAAACCTAACAGAAAATCAGACAGCTGTTGGTGAGAAATGTTTGAAAGACCGGAGGTTAGCTTGGTTTCTGCACCATTTGGCATAGTGATGCCTTCTGTTTGAATTGGAGATAACAGGAATGGGATAGCGGCACATGACTGCAGGTATAGAGTGGGAACCATGTCAGGGCAAAATGGCCTGTTTGCCTTTTTTTCGGTGGCCTTGCTCGGTGGACTTGCACAGGTAGACTCACTGGTCTTTACTTGATTACATTTTCACACGAGGGCTGACACTCCCACTGACACTTCAGGGACACCTGTTATTGAAATAGCATGAGTTTAAATGAACATGGCTGTTCTTGCATTAGGAATTATTGCATCTTGCTGCACACGCCCTCGAGATTTCAATGACAAAAACTTTGATTTCGGGGCGTGTGCCCTCAACACATACCGCTGATTGGCTTGGCAGCTGAAACTAAGACAGAAACAGGCCTTTTAGTGTTTGAAGCGCTATGTAGTACGCATGAAATATTTGTAATTTAGAAAGTACCACATTTAAGTACAGTTGCAGTCCCCAACAGACCCGGAGTCTGACCTCATAAAGGGATGAATCCTAAGGGGATGAATCCTAATAAAATTTTATTGTCAGGTCTGATTTGGATTCTGTGCCTTTAAATATGAAGGAGCTGGTGCTAACCACCATGGTAGAAGCAGACTCTCTCTATCTATGTCCTCTTGAGTGTGTGGGCATTTTGTAGACCAGCGTGTCATATGGTATGTGCAAGAGCTCAAATACAGACTTTGTGACTATGTCTAAAATGAGTCATTTTGAGCTTAAATTGTGTTTGTAGCAGGAGGGTACAGTGGGGAAAATAAGTATTGAACATGTCACCATTTGTCAGAGTAAATATATTTCTGAAGGTCCTATTGACAGGAGCTTTTCACCAGATGTCAGTAACAACCCAAGTAATCCACAGATGCAAAGAAACCAATAAGTACGGAAATTAAGTTATGTGTAATAAAATGGAATGACACAGGGAAAAAATATTGAACACGCTTACTGAAATTTATTTAATACTTCGTACAAAAGCCTTTGTTGGTAATAACAGCTTCAAAATGCCTCCTGTATGGAGAAACTAGTCACATGCTTTGCTCAGGTGTGATTTTGGTCCATTCTTCCACACAAACAGTCTTCAAATCTTGAAGGTTCTGTGGACCTCTTCTATGAACTCTGATCTTTAGTTCTTTCCATAGATTTTTTTTT
>CABFOU010310031.1:0-10149 GCA_900660325.1 Opsanus beta
TCTTGAGTTTTGGGACAGTGAATTAAGTGAATCATAAAGTTGTTGTCTGCACCAAACTCTTGTGATGTGCAGGGCCGTGATTCTTTGTTTCGTTCACTGAATGACAGACGACGGTCTGGGTTTTGTGTGCACTCTTTGTCTATTTGCTTGGTTGTCTTTGTGGAACCAAGGTCCCCAACCTTTTTGACTGGACAGTAGTTTTATATTTCTGATGGACCAGTGTCGGTAGGGGGGTTACAACAGACCTGATCATAATCTCTACTAAAGTCATGTTAGGATGTATAAAAGTATAAAAAAAGAATAATAAAGGTATAATTGAACCTTAACCATTGTATAAAACATAAAAATCAATGCTTAACTCATTATCAATAGGAGCCCTGAAACTGTTTTCTGGAGACAAGGTGAGTGAAAGGCGTGGCGTGTTTTGAACAACCAGTCTGCTGGGAAGCCTTGTTGTAGAGGTGGTCAGTGCAGAAAATCTGGCCTATTACAAGTAACGCCATTGTGGCAAGTTCTGGGTAATATCCATTAACTTTAATCCAGAAGGATACGATAGATTTTTTTATTTTATTTTTTTACTGTTATTGTTCTTATCGCTGCTGTGCTGCAAATGGAACATTAATTTCACTGAAGGACCTTGCCCAAGGGATCAGTAAAGTTCTATCCATCTCTCTAGATTGGGATTTCATCATTTTTTAATCCAGGAGTTTGTCCTCTTGCCCTGATGTGAGAGATGATCCGGATGCTTGATCAGAAATAAAAGGTTTGAGTATCCACTCCTTCCCACTGATCTGAATGAACCTTCACTGCAGTCCCATTAAAAAACAAAAAAAAACAAAAAAAAAAACTGGCTTTTGTTTCTTCATTTTTTCATTCATTTTTGGTGACGCCAGCCAGCTCGCTTTATCTCCACTAAGAGTGGCTTCACACCTTTGATGACAGAGGTGAAAAAAAAATAAAATGCTAGAAAAGACATCCAGCTCCTCTCCACTATATTTTCATCCACCATCTTGGGAGAGCGATTGTCACATTTTTGTGACTCTTCGCTGCACTGACAGCAACCCCAAGATTCACATCTGTCAGATAAAACTACTGCATAAAACAAAAATCTGCAATCTGCTAGGTGTGGCACTGTGGAACGTCATTCAGTCCCTAGCTACTCCTTACTGGCTGCTATGACAATTTATCTGTGCCTTTGACCCAGACCTGATGACGGCAGTAAAATGTTTTCATTGTTCCGCCGATTTAATCATTTAATAAAATGACATTGATTTGTTGAACACTTTATGACTCAATGAATATAAATTTCCTTGTGATATGTAATATCACTAATGCATATGGCAGATCATATGTAATATGCATTAGTTTGAAATTTTCAGGAAAGTAAACCACACACAAGCAGAACAGTGCAAGTGTTTTTTGTGGCCTGCTTCGACCCAGCCCACTGTCCAGTACCAGACCACTGCCCGAGGGGTTGGAGACCCATGTTGTAGAAGATTTCTCAAAAAAACTGGGCAGGTGGTATGGCCTAAAATTCATATTGCAGCATAATTCAAAGCATAGACGTAATGATATACAGTTTATTGCAATATATTGTTTGGTGTGTATAAAATGTTTCTGAATGGGTAATGTACTCCCATAGCAAATGCATTGCAGCAGGAAGCTGTATTCTTAACTGCTACAAAATTTCAAATAGTACAGAATACCATTTTAAGAACATTTATTGTGCAAAGTGCAGTTATAAAAATAAATAAAAAAATACAGAAACTTTCAATTAAATTCCATGTAATGTAACAGATTTCTATCTTCATAACATTCAAAATGAAACCTCATTATATAGTGCAAAACAGTGTATAAGATATCAGACACCACATTTCCTCACCTTTTGTTTTTAAATAACGTAAAAAAAAATAAAGACAAAGTGATAATCTTTCCAGTTGTGCTTGGAGATTGATGTTTGAGGGTAGCGAGTTCTTTGGCCTTCCTCATGCGACAACTTGTCCAGTTTTAAGGTGGTAGAACAGACTGATTATATTGCTTGTCTTTACAAAACCTTGTTGTTCACACTTTTGATGCGAGTCTGGCAGCATCAAGAAGCATTATTGCAGTTGGCCGATATAATCAAAATTCCTACCGCTGGACAAATTTATATTGTTTATATTGTCTACCATTTATACCGTCCACCGCTTTAGGGGGAAATGGTCGTGGCATCATAGAACACAAGATAACATTTTGGTGATGATGTAGTTTTTCTAAATTTTCCTTTTCTGAATGTCGTCATTATTTTAAGTGCAGTTTTCACTTTATTCTTAACTATATAAACCAACTTTTTGAAGTAGAGCTGCAACTAAGGTTTATTTTCATCTTTGATTAATCTGCCAATTATTTTCTCATATCTTTTACTTGTGTGGTCCAGAAAAATGTCATTCAGTATTTCCCAATGCCAAAGATGAACAAATCTTTTGTTTTGTCCACACCCCAAAGATTTTCCATTTATTTTTTGAGAGGATTAAAGAAACTAGTAAAAAACAGTGTGGCAGTGTGTGACAGTTTTGTTTAGAGCAGCTTCACTTCAAAAACAGAGTGGTAGGAAACAAAGCAAACAAGTGAAGGAAGCTTCTAAGATACCGATGATAACTCTGAAGGTACTACAAATGTCTGTGGATGTAACTGGAAGAACGGGTCATTGGGCAACTTTTGGGCATTTCCCCGGAAATGCTTGCAAAATGGTTGTTTCCTGAACAGTGACCATGGGAGCACCATATTATCATTGAGAGGATCATTACAAACTTCCAGAAGGCTCATTGCCCAACAGACAGCACGGTACCGAGGAAGCCTGAACCAATACTAGTAATATTATTTTCAATTAAAATCGTTCCTTTCCTGAACAAGCATATGCAGTGAAAGTGAGGGCCAAGAGAGAAAAATCACGTTCATGAATGTACCCCTCTGCATGCGCATGGAGGCTTGGGACACATTTTTGATTTGACTTGTGACACTCTAGGATCAAATGTGCTTAAAATGTTCTTTCCTTTCCATAAGAGGGAATTTTTTGCAACCTTTCCCATAAAAATGCCCTTTAATCATTTGCTTTGCTGCTTTCGGGTTTTTGGTGGAGTGGTACATATAAGGACATTTTTTTAAGTGAACAGTTGATATTTCAACTGTAGTTTTCCAGACAGCACAGGGGAAACGTGAACTGAGATTCTATGTTTTCATGTCAGGTAAAAACAAGCAATGACACTGTGTGCTGCTTTGTGTTGATGTCTCCAAAGAAATTTTTTTTTCGTTTTTATTATTATGTGTTAGATTCTTGTTTATTTTCTGGATTTTTTTTTTTTTCCCCGCTGAATGAGTCAATTAATTCCACAAAAGTAGCACAGACTCTAGTGAGACTTTAATTTCACCAGACACACTGCTGAGTTGAAAATCCTTATTTACTCCACTTTCTGTGCAGTTATCCCTCGGCTGCTCTTATTCTAGTCTGCAGTCTGTAGGCTGGCACAGATTAGTTGACTCACTCATTACAGAGGGTGTCTGCACAGCTTATCCACTGTGATTAATGTTGGGTTTGTGTACCAGTGTAAACACAGACTGCTCTTTTAAGCAAAGGATGCACTGGAAAGTTACTCTTAAAATATGTCACGTACACTGCTATGTTTACAGTTTTGCTACTTATGATTTGTCCATCGTGTGCAACAGAATTAATTCTTCAGCACCATGAAGGAAGTTATTCCAGGATAACTCAAAAAGTTATGAGCTAATTTATTTTTATTTTGCATTACTTAAATTTTGTGCATGATCTGGAATAGGTTGAAGTCTGGATCCCAATAACAAACCCAGTGCTGGAGTTCCCACTAAAGATTGAGTTGACAAGTTAAGTGTTTCCCATCAGCATTAAACAAATTAATTATTTGTTTATATATTTATAACAAGCCTTTCCCAAAGCAGTTTGTAATAGAAAAACAAGCCAATACTCGGCTGAGGTCCCCCGCACATTATGCTGACAAATTATGGTGACAAATTAAACAAATAAGCATGGACAGACACATGGAGACAGTGAAAAATGAGTAGAAAAAGGCCAAATAATACAGAGAAGAGGAGTTTTCCATTAATTTTCATGTGCGACCTTGACCCTAAGGTCCAAGGTCAAATGCAGTTGGCTCAAGGTAGCCGGGATGAATAATTTGCTATAGGTATTCAATCCAAGTTTAGGCTTTAGAAGAGAAATTTGGTGCTGAAAAGGCAATGATCAAAAAGGCATGTTTGATCTTGATCGTGAGGTTCAAGGTCAAAAGTAGTGTACTAAAGGGAGTCAGGTGCATGATTTGCTGTAGGTGTTCAATGCAAACGTAAGCTCTAGAATTGATATTTTTAGAGAAGAAGTGGTATTTTGGGGTGAGATGGTGGCTGTCTTTGTCGGCTATTTCAGATGACCTTGGAAATCTGGGTCAAGGTCATATGTGTAGACATCATATTTGTGCCCATTTACAATATGATACAGGTAAGTAATGTCTCAGAAAGGGACAACACGAAAATCTAGGGCTCTCAAAATGTGACACACGCACGGACGGATGGACGCGTGGATGCATAGAGTCCATTTCAGTGGTCTCCCTTTTTCCATGATGTGGGACAGCAAGCCACAAGCTTTTGTGCTGAAAAATGAAGCCATACAAAAGTGTCAAAACTCAAAGTTCCTTAAATGGACACTTAATGCTGGCTCCAAAAGTGAGTCACTGTCCATTGACCCCCATGTTAAAAGTGAGTCACTGTCCATTGACCCCCATGTTAAAAGTGAGTCACTGTCCATTGACCCCCATGTTAAAATCCCCAACTTTAAAGCAGAAATAAACATGTTTACAGCCTTGTACAAAGAAATACACAAATAAAACAAAACCTGTTTTGATCTCTATGCCTAGTTTCTCTATTAATGATGCCCCTGAAATAACTATATAAGATAACCGATTTGCTTAAGCTATTTTTAGCCATACAATTATGAATAATAAAGACATGGTCACTTTGAATGACAGCTATTGTGCTGGCTTAAGGCAGCTACATGCTAGTCAGGAGCAGAGGCCACTAGCTGCTATGAATTTGACTGTATTTATCCTTTCTGAGCATTTTAATAAAAATATGTCAAGTCATAAGACTTGCTTTCTAGTTTATTGTACTAATGGACCATCTAAGATGTTTGTGCTCTTAATTCCATTCAGTGAAATTTTAGTATTATTTAATTTGCTTGCTAGCACCATGAGCATTAATTAGCATTAATTAGCATGTATTGATCGACTGGTTACGTCAGCTCCACTTATGATGCCAAGGATACTGAGGCAATATGCTGGTCATAGTTTTTAATGTTTTTAATAAAACTGGTCATAGTTTTTAATACCTCAATATCTCAAGCCACACCAAAGTTTTAGCTTGTTAGCCTTAGCTGGTTTGGTAACTATGAGATGGGGGTTCCAAGCTTCACTCATCCTGTCCAGATCACATCGTTCTTGCCCACACTCCACCTCTTTATCTTCTGACAGGCTGGCCAGGAGTTAGGCATAGTCAGGTACTGGCAAGAGGGTGACATCTAGAGCCTCCCCATTTGAGGTTCAAACCCATTCTTCACAAAATTCATGGGTGATGTCATAGAGGGCTTGTCCAGTATTCACACTGTAGAGAGTTTCTTAATTTGAGCTTCCCATGGTGCGTACTGATTAGGAAACCAGTGAATACATTTTGACACGGTCATGCATGTTTACCAAACCAAAAGGAAATACCAGAAATACATGCTAATCTTTGACTGTTGGAGAATTCATCATGAGTACAAATTTTATCCTGCTGTTTGCAGTCAGAGTTTTCATAGTTTGTTTGTTTAGTTGTGTTTTTTTCTGAATAAAAGTAACTTCAAGCAATTAAACTTTGATAGCTTTTGTTTATGGCACGTTCTCCTCTGAACAAACTAAGCCTCACATAAAAGATGCACTTCACCTTCATAAATTCAGTTTTGTGTATTTACACACATTAGTTGTTGATGTCATTGTGTCACTTCATGGTTACACCAAAAAAGGTTTAAAACACACACACACACACACTTTGAGTAAAAAAACAAAATCAAAGAAACGCAAACAGAAACAGGATTTCAGCTGGATGACACTGACATACTGTAGTATCGTCACAATAAAACTTCAAGGGTGTACCAAAAAACACGGAAAGCGCAAACCTCTGCCAAGGTCAACAGTCCTCTTGTGTATCTTCTTCTTCTGTCAGCTGCTCCCGTTAAGGCTCGCCACAGCAGATCATCCATCTCCATCTCACCCTGTCTTCTGTATCTTCCTCTGTCACACCAACCACCTGCATGTCCTCCCTTAGCACATCCATAAACCTCCTCTATGGCCTCCCTCTTCTCCTCCTGCCATCCTCAGCATCCTTCTCTCTATATACCTTGAGTCCCTCCTATGCAAATGTCCAAACCATCTCAATCTCACCTCTCTGACTTTGTCTCCAAACTGTCCTACCTGCGCTGTCCCTTTGATATGTTCATTCCTAATCTTGTCTCTCCTCATCACTCCCAAAGACAATTGCAGCATCTTCAACTCAGCCTCCTGTTTATTTATTTATTTATTTTTTTAAGCACTAAGCCAAAAAACAGATGCGTAGGGTAGCACTTGATGGTCAGCTGGTTAACACGGTGGGCTTGTGACCAGAGAATCCCTGTCAGACCGGAAAATCACCAAGGGGGAGGTGCTTTATTACATGCACAACTGTGCAATTTATCCTGTGCAGTAATTTTACCATATCTATACATACTTATACTCACTATATTCTATGTTTAACGTAATCTGTTCATATCAATATTTATGCACCCACCAGCAAACATCACAATATACTTTAGTCACCTTTCTTTCATGTAAATATTTTTCTTTTCCTTTACTACTGTACGACTCTTGCTGATGCAACAAGTGATTTTCCCCGCTGTGGGATCAATAAAGTTTATCTTATCTAATCTTATCTTATCCTTAATCACCAAGTTGCACCCAGTGTGCAGCTGAGTGCCTTGCATGGCAGCAGTCTGACATCGGTGTGTGTGTGTCTGTGTCTGTGTGTGTGAATGTGAAGAATCACTGTAAAGTGCTTTGACGATGAAAGCACTGTATAAATGTGGTCCATTTACCATCTATGACATGTATTTCTGACTGTACAGTGATTCAGTTAAGGTCACCCCCCTCCAAAGACAGATTTGTTCCACTGGGTCTGCACAGGACCAAATCATGCACATTCATAAATATTATCACCATAAACGTCAGATTTCTTTTCATAGTGAGCTATGCAATATGTCCAGAGTAACTAATGAAAATGGTTTGGTTTTTTTTTTAAAGTCAGATGAATGGGTTCTTCCTCAGCCTGTGCTCCATCCCTCAAATTTTATGAAAACTGGCTTCGTAGTTTTCTTATAATCCTGCTGAAAGATATCAAATGGCAATGGGGGAAAAAAAAATCATTGGTGGAGGTAAATATATACTGAAACTGGTAAACAATGAAAATTCTATACAATATATATATTCACAATATTTAAATTTTGGAAGACTGGATCATCTGCGGTGGATAATGTGACCAACCTGAAGAATAAATGTGTCTTAAGTCTGAATTTAAAGGACTCAGCTGAATCAGGCTCTATATCTCGGCTGGTAGAGTGTTTTCCTGCTGCCTTTAGAACGTTTTTGCTCGGTAGATGAAAGCCTATAGCTTGCTTACTTCTTCTTTACCTTTAGAACGCACAGTTATCCTGCATTCTGTGAACGCAAAGCACATGATGGTCCATAAAGTTGAACAAGGTCAATGTAATATGTAGTTTGTAGCAAAGGATTCTCTCTGTGTACTTGTACTGTATAACTCAGATCGTCAGTTGTCTTGGTAAAGGTTTAGACCTAAAAGGTAGCTGAATGAATCAAACTGCAGGAGCTCGCCAGGCATTTTATAGGGTAACCAACACCTTTGCGCATTTCTCCACTGCAGAAATCACATCTGAAATGTGATTTTTTTGGGGGGGGGGCAGATAAGTTTCTGCTCTGGGTAGGGATTTCTGAACGACTTAAAAAATGACTGGCCATTAAGTCACAGAGAAAAGACAACAACATCAACCACTAAGTCAGACTAGCGAAATGAGAACAAGGGCAGAAGAGCCAAAACAGAATATGGAAAGCAGGCCTGACATGGGCAGACGAGGAGGTACAGGTGTTGTTTCTTTTCTTTTCGATGGATGAGGCCCAGCAACGACCGGACTCCTTGAAGAGGAATGAGAAATCTATGTTGCAGCTGAATGATTCTGTCACTGCATACGTAGCTGCAAGAGCCCGATGGGTCTTCACCGCAATAAAGACACAACAGCTGAAAAGGCCAATTACGGGGCCGTTCTTGGAAACGTTTGAAATATCTGGGAAGTAGGTCAAGTTCCGGCGCTGGGAATGGACCTATGGAGATTTTGGTTCTTCTTGTAGATTCTGGTGCCAGTTACAGTGTTTATGAGGAACACGTCTTTAGTTTTGAAGAGGTTTATAAAATACCCAATTCTATGATCATCATAGCCTTAAGATGCTTTTGGGAAGCCCAGCCCAGATGTGTTACCTTGTTAGTCTCTGGTGGAGGTCTGTGCTATAATGACTTCTGTTACTTGCTGTGTTGTAATTCGGTGTTTTAAAAAGACATGATCATTTGTTTTGGGTCATCTGATGCGACAAGCAGTAGGAATGTAAAATGAAATGAGTTTGGTTGCCTGCAGCAGACTGTAGAGGAGTTGTAAGTAAGTAAGTAAGTAAGTAAACTTTATTTATATGGTGCCTTTCACAGACAGAAGTCACAAAGTGCTTTACAATAGAAAAATACAAAATACATAAAATATACAAAATAGCCATAGGGGCTACAATCTGCTGGTTATGAAAGACCTGTTTAAAAAAGGAAGTCTTGAGTTGCAGGATTCCAAGCCTGAAGGGTGAGTTTTAAGGTGACCCTCTCCTTACATTGTGTGTGTAAACAATGCTAAGGCTTCTTTTATTTTTTTTTTGCCTCCAGCTGGGTCCCTTCAACCAAACTAGGTTTGATTTATTCATTGTTTACACAAAACATTATGCAGGTGAGGGCTTGTCATTCTCCAGCATTTTTTAGATTTGCAGGACTGCTGAGATTTACTGCTATTAAATTTTTTTTTTTTGTCTGTGGCAGGAATATATCACTTGTAATTCTCTTCTACATTGTGCGTGCGCGTGGGTTCTTGTCGGCCTGTGTGAGTGCATTCATGAATACATACATATGGATGCACGTAAAGCCACCGCACTGTTTAAGCTCACTGTTAGCATTGTCCATGGCCAGTCCCCAGAGGCAACGGTCGTCTCTCCACCCAACTCACGCAGTGCAACTTTTGCTCTCTCCGTGAGCGGAGGGAAGCAGGTCCGTTCAGGAGGTCAGCTCCGAGCTGTTGACATTGCTCCCTGGTTGCCTGTAGTTCTGGGCAGAGCCTCATTATCACAGGGTCTGCTTGGAAGAGAGCGGGCTTCGTTAGGAAGCAGCTGTCAGTGCTGAGGGGGTGAAGGCAGCGGCAAAGAGCAGATAAAGTAGAGCCTCCTCTGCGGTCCATCCGCAGTGGTGCTCCTGGCCAGCTGGCTGCAGAATTAGTTTTTGTGCATGTGTGATTCTGCCAGTTTGAGTACACTACTGTGTATTTGTGCGAGCAGGTGTCCGTTAATTTCATCTGCTTTGTCAGTTATTTATGTCATGGATTTGCAGTATTCCAGCATGAGCATTGTTGTGGAAAAGTGTGCGCTTACTTGACTTTATTACCAATGTCCGACACATGGTTTTTCTGTAGCGCTTTTCCATTTGAGGCTGACACTCAAAGCATGTGACAACTACACATGACATTCACCTATTCACTCCCACACCGATGTCAGAGTGCTGCCATCCAAGGTGCTCAACTGAACACCGACAGCAACGAGGGGATTAAAGACCTTACTCAAGGGCACCTTAGTGATGGTGATGAAAGTGAGATAAGTGCTGTTCCTTAATGTGCTTGGTTCTGCTCAAAGCAATCTGTAGTTCAGTGAAAAATTTTATATATATATATATATATATATATATATATGTGTGTGTGTGTGTGTGTGTGTAGCC
>CABFOU010310063.1:0-10016 GCA_900660325.1 Opsanus beta
AACATACCAAACGGCAAATGTCAGCTCTCCCCAGTTTCTCCGTGATTGAAGCCATACATACACACGCACACACACACGTACACAGAGGCCACTTGGCTTTTAGTATATAGATGAGATCACTGGACAGAGGTGTCTGGTGACGCTGATATCTTTTCAGGAGAATGAAGGTCACAGTCTTTGGGCTCCTGGTGCTTCTTGTCTTAATGTAGGGTTGTGAGACTTGGATGCTAACCAGTGACCTAAGGTGATTACTGGATGTCTTTGGTACAAAGTCTCGTTAGAGGATTCTTGGCTACCACTGGAATATAAGTCACAGGACCTCCCAAACTAGTAAAAACAAACAAAAAAAACGAGTTACACTCTGAAAAACACGGTACTTTGATCTTGGCTGGTCATGCCGCTTCTCCTTGGTGGCAACTGGAATTCACCGTTACTTGGTAATAGCAATTCTTTCTTTTTAAATATTTCAATCTGAATTTTCATAAAAACCTGTTGAAATGATTAATCTCATCACGAAGAAGAACCCATGGAACTGAAGATTGGGATTTGGATGTTAAGTCTGAATCAGTTCATTTCTTTTATTTATTAGGGGTGTGACGGTACATTCAGCTCACGAGACGAGACAAGAAGATACACAATATTAGATTCACGAGAACAAGAAAAGATGATATTTTAATGCTTTTTTTAACTTCTTTTTTAAAATCTTACAGTTCCTTGAATGGCCATTTGAGGCTAACCTCAGCAGTCACGAAGCAGCACACAGAGCTGCAGCCCTTCCTGACTGACAACTGTACGCTATACAGCACGTTTACTGCTTTCGGTACTGGCCACACTTTCTTTCTGCTCACTCAAAATCATCTGTCTTTTTTCTGTTCTGCTCTCACAATCCCTGATGCATTCACTGTCACTCATAAATCTCTCTCCCTCCCTCCCTCTCCTTCTCCTTCACCCACTTCACCCACATGCATGCTCCTCTTCTTACTGTTTGCAAACTGACTGCCTTGTGTCGAATAAAAGTTGCTAGATTTGTTGCTAGTTGCCTCAGAACGTGCACACTCTGCTCTGCCTCATTGCTGTGGTGAACGACGACGCAGCGGCTTCTGAAAAGCTGAGAGATTTTCAACATAAAGCACTCTGAATGGCCGCAAAATACATAAATAAATAAATAAATAAATAAAATAGTAAATGTGCTCTGAAAAAAGATGCTGCTCCACTCTGCAAGACAGCGTTTCACCTCGACAAAAAAATTATCACGTTTTATTATTGCAAGAGCTCATCTCACGGCCAATTATTGACATAATTATTTATCAAAAATAAATGCGAAATACTTTGATCTTGGCGTGTTCATACAGTTGTGATGTTAAGGATGTCTATATATTGGCAAATAAGGTACAGGGCAGATAATAATGTTGTTATTCCACTACAAAGTTCCAGCATTGTTCAGCTGTGGCAGAGGGCTGCACTCTGACTGGACTCACTTGATTTTTCTCATGTGCTATCACAGGCCAATAAGCAGTAATCACAGAGCAGAAATCAATTAGGTTTCTTGCTTTTTCTTATAATTAGAGAGAGCAGTGGGAGGGTTATTGATTGTACTAACGCTGACTTGTTCCAGAAGGCCCATGAGGCGAGAAGGAGGCACCACGCTGACCTCCCTCACCAGTGCCTCAGCTATAGCTCTGCGCCGCTTCTCCTTGCTGCTGCCGTTTGGGTACGCCTGCAGCAGGAAGGACAGGATGTTAAATTGCATAACCATTTGCAGACGTGTGAGTCTCCAGACTGAACACCTCACCTCATGTGGATCAAAGTAGGAGCATGTCAGCAGGTTCTCCAGGTGGGCATACCTCTGCGGCTGAGTCTGCTTCAGCATGATCATTGGATCCGTTTGCTTGAGGAGAGAGCGAGCGGCTCCCACCTCCCTCATTTCAATCAGCTCCATCACAACCTGTGAATGACATCTGCATTCAGCAGGTGGCACTCATGACAAGCGAGACAAGCATCATGTGACAAGGGTGAAGCTCGCCTGTTCATAGAGGTCGATAAGTGTGTTGTCAGGCAACTTCAGGGACTCGATAGCCAAGAGGACGGAGTCCCAGTGCCCGCTGTTAATATCGGCAATGAAACTGTCGATACTTTCCACAGTGTTGAGTGAGACCGTGGTCTCCTCCTGTAAGGTGGTCAGTGTCCGGTAGAGGTTGTTCTCTTTGAGATACTGCATGATCAGGCGGATCACACTGCAGAGACAAAGCAAGTTTACAAATTAAAGGGAAAGAAGGTGCAATTTAAAAGCTGAACCCTCTACGTTCCTCCCACAGTGGGTGTGTCACACACCAGCTCAGTGGGTGTCGAGTCCCCTTCCTCTTGTTGAAGGGCATTTGGAATCATATAGCAAGGAATCAAACTACCAAGCTGTCAGTTAAAGGAGCTGAAGTCAGAGAGGAGTTGAAATCGCAAATCAATAGCTTTGGGAAAATTGTACATTTTAGGGATGAATGTCTGAGTGTCGCTCAGATGGAAGAAGCAGTTGTCCATTAACTGATAGGGTAGTTTGATTTCTGTCCAAATGTCCTTGAGGGGAGGAGAAACACATTCCTGTATGTGGAGTGCTTTAAAAATGAAAAGTCTACACAAACACTTTCAAAAGCATTCTGTTATTTGATTTTACACAATGTTAAAACACAGCGAGTAAAATTTACTGCTAAAAGCAGGTGACTGTGCTGCATTTATTAGTCGTTCTGTGAGGAAAATATTACCAAACATTCCCCTGCAGTAAAGGTATGAGTGAGCGAGCGGAGCCACAAAATTTCCATCAGTACCTCCATAAAAATTACTGCATATTCAGCTGAAATTGTGCGGTCTGACAGATACACGTGTTGAGCGACGAAGCTCTTATTTTGAGCCATTTTGACATCTATCATTTCACAGTGACCACAACATAAAATAAATGCAGGCAGACCTGTCAGTCTCAACAGTGACATTCACATCTCTGGGTTCTCGGCTTTTGAGATCGGGAGACACCCAGGAAGACCGCATGGTGTCATGAGGTAGCTGGACAAAGTTGTTTGGCAATGTCGGTATCTTTGCAGGAAAATGAAGATCCAAGTGTTTAGGATCCTGATGCATCCTGTCCTACTGCATGCTTGTCACACTTGGACACGAACCAGTGACCTAAGAATGGATGTCTGGATGTCTTTATTAGGTCTCCTCAGAAGATGCATTAGGTACCACTGGAAAGATTTAGGGACACAGATAAGGAGTCTCACTTGCATTGTGAGAGAATCTCAGCGACCACATTTGGACCAAGCAGCGTGATTCTCTGGACATCCCACATACAGCTGCATCAGTGTTAAGGAGCCTAGCAGCTGGAGAAGGCCAAGTGGACGCCCACGCTTCGCCTTACTGCAGCAGATATGCAGCAGCAGGCATGGCTGCCCTTGAGAGGTGGGGATGGACCAGCTGTCTGCCTGGACGGCTGCTCTCCAGGACCTGAGATGGTTCTGTGATGTAGCAACATGCAGCACCATGCATGCTCCCAAACCTAACCTGACCGGGCCTATCAAGTTGCTTGTGAAGTGCTTTTGCTAATCACATAGCCCTGATAGCCACTGGAAACCTTTTGTTTGTTTACAAGTTAATGTAGCTCCACATTTTTTCCTTGTATAGTTTTACTGTCATTTAAAAAAAAATTTTCTCATATTTCAAATTTTAATGGATGCAAGATGAATTCTCACAAATACTGCCAGTGCTTAACTGTATCTAACATTTTACATTGCTAAATTACCTGCAGCAATTTCAAGCTGCAGTTAAGATTTGAATTGAACGCCAACAAACAGCGTCGAGTTTAATGTCAGAGCTAATAACATAACTGCAACTTGATCACTGACCAATGACATGCTCCACCTGTGGACACAAATTCTCAAGTGGAATGAACAATCAGAGCAAAAATAAATAAATAAATACAGCAATGATAACTTGAAAAAGGATTGTGCATCACCCCTTCGGAGGAAGGCTTTGTGATCTTTACATTAGGGCTGCAACAACAAAGGATTATTTTTATAATCCATGAATCAATAGGTTATTTTCTCAATTAATTAATTAATTAGTTATTAAGTCCATAAAATGTCAGAAAATTATGAAAAATGTCTTTTGTCCACAGCCCAGAGAGATTCAGTTTACTGCCAGATGGGGGTAAAGAAATTAGTAAAGTAAATCACAAAGTATTCACATTTATAAGAAGATGAAATCAGGGAATTTGGCTATTTACATGATTTAAATATGTACACTGGTTGCACATGATCAGAATGTGTTCAACTATCATAATTTTCTTGTGTATCTCAATAAGATACATAAGAAAATGATATTATGTGCAATCAATGCACATGTTTGTCACGCTTCCTTTTTTCAGTGTCCACTGAAAAACATCTGTTGAATTAAACATGTACATCGAGATACACAAGAACACTTTGTACACATTCTGATCATGTGGGATGATGTACATATTTAAGACGCGTTTCTTTTTTTCAAATAGTTGCAATTAATCTAACAGTCAATTCATCATTGCAGCTCTGCTTTACATGCACTCCTGCAGAGACGTGAGCTCAATTAAATCCACGTATTGTTGCCTACAAAAAAAAGGGAAAAAAAAGTGTCTTCCAGTCGAGTGCCCCGATAAATAACCAGAAAAGGCGCGTTTACATCCCGACATGAAGAATCAGAATGAATTCTGACTGCAAACCAGCCTCCTCGCAAACATCATCGTGTAAATATAAACAAGGAAAGCGTGCGCCACATTGATGCAAGTTCTTCAAACGCCACAAGGGCGCACGGCGCGCGCGCGCAGGGTCAGTGGACAATAAACAACAACGTCATCGCACAGAATGTGCAAACATGCAGCTGGATTTAGAATTAAAAGTCAGACACCGACACGACGATACGATGCAGGGGAACTTTTAGGAGCATGCAACTGGTAAAAACACTTTAACATGCGCGCGTCTGTCACGGATCGCGGTCACAGTTGCCTAATTACTACTGGGTTTGGGTGGGGGGAGTGATCGCGATGTTATTTCGAAGCAGTGAGACGGACTTACTCGGCGGGATCCATCTCCACAGCCGTGCTGCCGCGTTCTGCTGCCGCACCGCACTGACGCCGCGCTCGCCAAAGCCACGTGAAAACCGTCTGCCGAGCCCCGCCCACCACACGTGCTTCTTCTCGTTTGTCTGGCATCCCGCCCCCCGGCTGTCCCAAACCTTGTGATTGTCTTTGCCACTCGAGGAGTCTTGAAGCTGCACCTCCTGAGTGACGTAAACATGTTGGGGGGGAAGCACGCGCCATGCTGCTGCAGCATCAGCACCACAGCCAGCGCTGCGTGCTCAGCGTCATCCATCCAAAACAATGACCTCATGGTCAAAAGAATGCAGTCATAAAGTATAATGCGGCTGCCATTGCGTGAATAAGCACGTGAACCTGTTGGTGAACACATGAGAGGTTCACCCACAGCAACATCAGAGACACAAAGTCCTTCTGATCACACAGGAGGAGGTCATAGACTTTACTGCATCATGGTTGATGCCCTGTTCACTCATTTTCTTTATTTAAACACTGTTGTTGCCTGTACAGTCCACACATTACTCTATCATCCACGCTACCAACCTTTCATCCTGGGTGGCAACCACCCAGGCATATCTGCCACATCCAGCTTGTCCTCCGGCCTTTGCTTCCATAGCGTGATAGTGTGCTCCATGCAGTGAAGGAGCGCTGACAATTGTCTTATGTTTCTCAATTAGAAACATAAAAATAATTCTGTTATTTGGATACATTCTGATCACGTACCGATGTACATATTTAAATCATGTCATCCATCAGACTTTCTTTTTCCTTTTCCTTCAGTGAGAGCAGGAGCTGTGCAAAAGATTATGGTCCCATCTGTGGTCCATGCAGAACCCCAGAGTGGTAGTGATAAGAAAGGTACTTCAAAAAGTTCTCGGCCTCACCCAGAAAATGCCACAGGAGAAACAATGTTCTTTCAACTTTCGGTCTACACTTAAATACCGTCGTACTTGTGGAAAATAGTGTCTCTGTTGGTGCACTATGCCGGTATTGTCAAACATCTTCATGGAACCTGTGGTTCAGATTTTTGCAGTGTTTTCAAAAACCATCAAATGGTGGATTTATGCAGTAAATTTATCTGATGGATATTGACTTGAGTTGTGGCTCTTGGTGTTGCTGTCAGCTTTAGGTCAAGGTACAAAACCTGCTGACTTGGAGAAGCCAACTACTATGGTCATAATTAAGGTGTGTTGCTGGAAAGCAGATATAGTGCCATGAAATCCAAAGCAGTGTGGGACCATGTGCAATTAGGTTCTGTAGGTAAAAGACACAGTTGTGTAAGGCCTTTCCTCAAGCATAGACAAAACAGGCAGTAATATAGGTGTGAGCATCTGCCTCCACTGTAGGCCACCAGCAATACTGCTACAGCAGAGATATCATTTGTTTTTACTCCTGGATGACAGGAAAATTTGGAGGTATGTACCCACTGAAAGACCTCAGCGTAAACTGGGTCTGGGACATACTGTAGAGGCGAACTGGAGGACCATTCTCTGGGTCAGGATGGAGCTGCTCGGCCTGTTTAATCCAGGACTTAATCTCCCAGTTCACTACTACTACCATTCATGAGGCCAAGAGGGTGTTGTCACTCTCCAAAGTTGTTTTCTCAGTGCCTCAGTGGCGAGAGAGAGCATCCAGCTTTGTGTTCTCTGAACTAGAATGGGTAAAGTTCAGTTCGTTTAAGAATAGTGTCTGGTGTGCCTATCCAGACTTGAATTATTTGGCAGACTGGATGAGGAATGTATTTTTTTTAAATGATCCATCCAGACCACAAACACTTTATGTCTCCACTCCTTCAAGATGAGCTTCATCTCCAGCGTCTCCAGTAGCTGCTGGCTGTCCACATCGTAGTTTCTCTCCGTGAGGTTTAATCAACGTGAGAAAAAGACACAAGGGTGAAATTTCTCATCAGTGGAGGATTGTTGCTCTACCAGCTCCAGTATCTGAGGTGTCCACCTCCACAATGAACTGCCTGGAAGGGTCGGGCTGGATTAAGATTAGAACAGACATGAATCAATACATTAACTTTGAAAATTCTTCAGCTTCAGAAACGTAGGTGACGATCTTTATGAATGATGTGTTTCAGGTCAAAAGTAGCATGATCTGGCTGTAGCTCGTGATGAAGTGAAAGTAGAAACGGGTACACCTGAAGAACCTCAGCAGCTGTTTCATGTTAGCGATTGGAGGCCATTCTACCACTGCTCGGATCTGTTCAAGGTCGTCCCTAATCTGTCCACTCTTTTATATAAAAGTGGGTGTGTATGTCAATCTATGGCTGGCTTGTTGCTTAGCAACAGAAACCGCTGCACCCCCCCTCCCCCCACACACACATCAACCCGATCTCACGCCAAGTTCATGATGGCATCATGAAAAGTGATTCTATCTATTAGTTTGTGAAACCATCACAAAATGGAGTTGATTTTCGTGAGGTCACGAAAAAATTTCATAATGGTGTCATGAAATTTGGGGCGCTGGGGTTATGGTTGGGTTGGGGTTAGGGTTAAAATTAGTGAGCGAAGGGTGACTATATTAGGAAATGTATTACATTTTCATGACGGTATAGAGAAAAAAAAAAAAACGTGAGACTGAGCTGGACCTCCCGCCCCCCAACACAAACAACACTCCGACACATACAAATACATAAATACACAGCTTGTGGTTACTTAGCATTAACGTACACACTGTTTAATGATAGATTATAAAGGAAGGGGTAAACCCGACACTCTCATTATGAGCTTTTCCTCCACGCTTGACTGATTAACGGAGCCAAAGTTCACTTGATTTGTTTCAGTCCAACGTCTTTCACAGTGACATTCCTGTAGGGCTAGTTAGCATGCTAATGTCTTTGTAAGATGTCTTGTAAATCCCTTCAGAGGTATTATGTGGTTACAAAAAACAGTGTTTTTAGATTTTGAAGTGTTTATTTCTCGCTAACATTTACAAAATATATGAGAAATAATGCCAACAGATTTAGACAGAAATCCAGCTATTTCGGAGCGTATTCTGCCATCTTGGATTATTTTGTTCCAGTGAGCAACCAGCTGATGTCCCACTGCCTTTTTAGTCTGATTGGCAGTTGCTGTGTCACGTCACTCGTATTTGCATATTTAGCCCTGCCTCGCTGGCGGCATAGAGACAGGTGTCTTTTGTCACTGCAAAGCGCCCACTCTGAAAATAAATGGCACGTCGTCACTTTGCGCTTGTCGCTTGTAGCTAATGCAACCGTAGGGTTAGCGCTAGTAGAGGACCAGTCTGACTTGTGACATATTTTCAGTGTTAGAACAGAAGATGAGTACCATATTTTCTGGAGTACAAGTTGTACTAGAGTATAAGTCGCACCTGTTTAAAAAAAAATGCCTCTTGAAGAGGAAAAACCCAGTCACACTGGAGTATAAGTCGCACCTTCTTTTTTTTTCCCCCTGCATTATCAGCTCTTTCATTTGGGATTTTTGTGCATTGTTGTCGTGCACTTTTGTGATTAATTTATTTTATTTTTTTGGCATATGTCACACTGGAGTATAAGTTGTAGGGCCTCCCAAACTAGTAAAAAACAACAACAACAACAAAATATAACTGTGACTTATACTCCGGAAAGCACAGTATGCTATCTCAGTACACATAGACAACCTGGTCAGTGAAGTGCCAGAGCACATGATTCACCACGGCCTGGAAGACTGCAGAGACGTTTGTTAGACCAAATGTCATGACTTGGTACTCACAGTGACTGAGTGGAGTGTTGATTGCTGTCCCCTGCTCATCACTTTTCTTGATGTACACCAAGCGACAGGTGTTCAGTAAGTCCAAAAATATACACATTAAAGTGTAAAACATTAATATTTACAAATTTCTAATAACTGACCTGTTTTTCCCTCAGCTATTTTAATGTCTGATAGGGTGAGCTCTTTTTTAGGTTTCTCTCATGTTTAAAACACAGAAGTTTAAAACCAGCTGTGCCAAGCCTTTATTCTGCTTATAGCAGGAAAATGTATGCATGCACAATGAAAAAATTTTGGACATTTTTGGAACTTTGGGATCTTTACCATTGTTTAAAAATGAAGCCCTAGTCATATGTAATGACAAACAAAACATTAAACAAAATTCTACACAATATGACCCCTTTACACAACAGGCACAGAAAATGATTTTCATTGAGATGTAAAATGGGTTTTCAGTGTCGGGGGATAATTTTGGCTACAAAGCAGAATATCTGTTTTGAAGACACCTGGTGGCCTATATTACCACAGTCTGCTGAAAAGATGTATGACTGAGTACCTTTAACTTACCCTACATATTTTTGTGGACAATTAGAGTCTTCTGTGATCCCTCCATTGGGCTCAAACAGAGGTAAAACAAAAGTAGCGCGTTGCCCGTGGGGATCCACGGGTTCCAGTGGTAGTGTTTATAAAATAGGCAGCTGACATTTTTCAAGGGTGGTAATAAATTATGCAAAGTTTCTATAATGATTTTAACTGAAAGTGCAGGAAATTAAAATGAGAAAGTTTTGTGAATAATTGTATTTATTATTTGGCACATTTAGTTGATGTCATGTTTTACAACTGGCATGTTGAGATATGTCCTTTGTTCAGAGCTTGTGTGGTTACCAGAGACTGATTAATGGTGATATCAATGTCCATTGTTCACTAATTTCTCCAAAAATATTAGTCCTATCAACTTTCCATTTTGGCGGCGTTCATCCTTGACCCGAAATATTAGCATACCAAATGGCAAATGTCAGCTCTCCCCAGTTTCTCCATGATTGAAGGTACACACACACACACGCACGCACGCACGCATACACATACACACGGAGGCCACTTCGCTTTTAACATATCCTCCTGAGTCCCACAGGAAAAGCATTGTCGAATGCATCTCCTCCAGTTTAAAAATGTCCTCTACAGAGGACAAATTTGAA
>CABFOU010310139.1:0-11078 GCA_900660325.1 Opsanus beta
AATGCAGCAATGTACAGAGACATCCTGGATGAAAACCTGCTCCAGAGTGCTCAGACTGGGGCGACAGTTCATCTTTCAGCAGGACAATGACCCTAAGCACAATGTCCTTGAGTGGCCTAGCCAGACCCCAGACTTGAATCAGATTGAACATCTCTGGAGAGATCTGAAAATGGCTGTGCACTGACACGCCCTATCCAACCTGATGGAGCTTGACAGGTGTTACAAAGAGGAATGGGCAAAACCACCCAACGATAGGTGCACCAAGCTTGTGGTATCATATTCAAGAAGACCTGAGGCTGTAATTGCTGCCAAAGGTGCATCAATTGAGCAAAGCGTGTGAATACTTATGTACACGTGTTTTCTTATTTTTTCAGTTTTAATAATTTTGCAAAAAATAAAAAAAATAAAAAAATCATGTTGTCATTATGAGGTGTTGTGGGTAGAATTTTACGGGAAAAAATGAATTTATTCCATTTTGGAATAAGGCTGTAACATAAAAAATGTGGAAAAAGTGAAGCACTGTGAATACTTTCCTAATGCACTGTATGTGTGGTGTGCATTGTGATCAATGCAGGATCACTGTCACACTGGAAACACTGTGGCACATGTTACTGAAAACACTGGGATGCCAATGTCGCCACTCTCTGTATATTGGTGTTCTACCTATTTCTACCCATGACCAGGAGGTTGGAATCATCTGGGAGCTGACTAGAGACCCTTCGGCATATGTCTTGCATTGTCTAGCTATGGCTCTCTGGTGTTCCCCTGGCAAAATAAAGTAATTTGTGAATTTTATTTATTTGCTGCCTTTTTTTCACAAATACCCACTTTGCTCTCAGTGGAAGGTCTGATCTCCTCTTTATTCATAACAGTCAGACATCAGCTTTGCCAGTGTCACAGTGCAGAACAGAATGTCAGAGCTCTGCATTACACCACGCCATCTGGGAGCAGATTAAGTAACAAATACTAGTGTAAACATGTATATGGCTCCTGATGCACAACTAGTTGACGCCACATTCTGTGGAGGGGATCCACAGCTCAGAATTTGTTCTTTCAGGTGCATAAGCATGACAGAGTTATGAAAAGTATTACATTTTGGTGATTTTTTTTTTTTTTTACATTGCAGGTAATGTAATGCCTGGTGTGGTTGCAGGTTGGATCTGACTTTCAGCAGTGTCTGCAGGTTGCTATTTGTAGAACCCTGCTCACACTCTCAATATACTGTAGGAGAACATAACACTTTTTGTTGAAAAAAATTTGCATTCCATGAAATATTGTCATATGCATTAACACATAGACCTGATAAGCACATTTTGAAATAGGGGAAGTGTCCACTTGACATAAACAGCACCAGTGATGAGTCACCGACTGAGCTCTCAGTCTGACTATAAAATGCACTTCTGCCCACTTTCCCACTTTATATTCCTAAAACATATCAGCTGAGCACTCTTACATTTCTGTTGTTGTATTAGCTTCATCTCATTGGTTCATGATCTGAGACGGGCTGGCACTGAAGAATCATGGATTAAAATGGAGGAACAGTCAGTAAGCATGTTTTTGTAACTTAAGAAGCTGTCCATGGTGCTGCTTAAAAAATGGCTTCACAGACCTATGGTAAAGAAAGCATTAAAGTGTTGATGTTGCCCTCATGTTATGTCCTTGTGAATGTTTGGTATTGGAAGACATCGTAACATAGTAATCATTAATGTTAAAATTTGTTAATCCAAACACAAATGCCTCATGTCATCATGTCAGTCAGAATAAAATAGCCATACCCAATCAAAATGTCATTCAGAATGGCAGTATTATTGTACATATTTGGTAATACATGTGACAGGTAAAAATCTGGATAATCTAATCAGATTATGTTCAGCATTTTTCTTCACTATTATTTTCACCATAGCTTAAAGGACACTGATCAAGGAGGAAGCCATTCATTCAAAACTGATTTAAAATCCCACATAAAATGTATTGGATTGTCACCACGACAAACAACAAGCCTCTTATGTAAAATGTCCATTGTGGATGAAAGGCTTCCTCCTCAGTTGATAGCATTTTAGGCCATGGTGATGGAGTGGTCTGTTAAAGATGAAGGATTTCAGATTTCTCTCTGATGCCTCTGACACCTCCATCAGTTCCTCACTTGTGACTGTGAGGTTCCTTTGGACCTTTAGAACAGAATTTTTGTTCATTCCTGGATGTCAATTTGGGTGTTCTTCCAAAATGATACTAGGTCTGTGTGTTCCAAAGCTTTTTTCTATTTTTGTATAGTACATTGCACTGTTGCTTGTGACACCATGAGTCTTTTTAAGATGGCTCCTAAGTCCATTGCTCTCAGGAACACATTAGCTCAGTGGGAAAGGAGCTGGACTACCAGTCTGCAGATCTGGCGTTGATCTCTGTTCACTTTTGTCCTTGGATAAGACATTTCATCTGCATTGACTTCGTCCACCCAGGTGTAAATGATACTGGTCTTGGCTGGGAAAGTAATCTTCACACTACAGAATATGGGGATAACCACCAATTTCAATAGTCCTCATAGCTTACACTGGACTTTCTTTTTCTTCTTCAACACAACAACGCACAGGTTCAATCCTTTGCACTCTAAATACAGCCAAAGACTTCCCAGCTAACACTGAAATATGATCATTAGTTATTCAGAATCTTTTATATTTAATTACATTAATTTTTGGAATGTTCTAGACTCTTCAGTGCTGTTTAAACAGGGATTCATCTTTCGTTTGTGCAGAAAAATCATGACCGACTGAAAATCTGACCGTGAAATAAAACGGAAATAAATGTATCATAACTATTACCTGAAAATCACTTTGTATGGAAATGAAAGGCATCAGAGTGCCGATGCATACATACCCTGGATGCTCTCCACAAGTACAATGTACAAGTAAATATATATCTACCCGTCAAGGTGCTTTTTGACTACATATGACTTCACCATGTGGCTTCTGGGTGACTTCATTTTGAACTCATTCATACCAATCTTTCACAAATTGTTTGCTGAATAATTTGTGCTTTAGATCATCCATCTAGAGTTCTTGGTTGTTGAGATATTAAAAATGTTTTTGTTGTTGTTGTTTTGTTTTTTCAGGCCATGTTTTCCTTGACCTTGACTTTTGATCAAACTACTCCAAAATCAATTGATCTATTTTGGCTTCTTGGTAGTTGATATGTACAAAAAAAGTCTTTTTTTTTTTTTGGATTATGTTTTCCTTGGCCTTTTACCTTTGACCAAACTAATCCAAAATCTAATCACCTCTAAATATCTAAGTATATATATATCTAAGTATATATCTAAATATCTAAATATCCCACCATTTATGAAATAAATGCATCCAGCCATTTTTGATTTATCCCATCCACAGACACACACACGTAAGTGAAAATAGTATCTTGCTCACCGCATCACAGATGCGCAGGGTATTAAAGGAGACTTAAATAAACAGACATACCACATTCTTTGATAAAATGGAAAGTGTGTAGTCTGGGCACTTGATATAGTTCATATATTGAGCAAATCTTCCAACACAACACTCAACAAAACATTAGTAAGACTTCTACTTCTGTCTCATTGTCTGTCTCAGTGGGTCTCACTTGTTCAGGTCACCTTTCTGGGCTGTGTCCAGTCATTTTCTCTTCCTGGTGATCTCTTCAGATACTTCTCTTGTCTTTCATGACCTGTCATACAGTAGAAGCTGGTTATGAGAACATTTTGCTTGTGGTTGTACATACAGTTGACACCACCCCCAGCTGTACATCACTTGTCATGTCCTGACAGATAGCACTGAGCCACACCCCCTTGAAGTGGATATAAATTTAAACAATATTTAATTTAATCTGAAATGTAATCAAATACCTCAAAAGTGGCACCACCTGCTTCAGAAGTAAGAAAATAATGTTATGATCGATATTAATCAGTCTTTGTGGTCATAAGTTCTGGATACAATTGATTAAACATCTGTCAACAACTGGACACAAGACAAAACAAGTGGCATAATATTTACAAATTTTATTTGCACATTTACAGGTGCAAACACGTGACTGAGATTTTGAGAATATAAATAATGATTCATAATTTTATTACTGAGACGACATGTTGGAGATGAGATGTGAAAAGCAAGGAAAATGAAAGAACGTGGAAATGAATACAGAAATGAATAAGAACAAACCTGGTTGGAATTTAGTGGTGAATTTTGGGTTCACAAATTATTGTTATTATTATTATCAAAATTAAACAAAGAAAGCTACTTTGCATCACTGACAGCAAAGACCATCAGAACACTTGCAGGTTCACTTATCTGGGCACTTTGGATCGGGTGGAGTGAAGAGGTTCGGTCAGGTCTCGTTTCCTGATCGGCCGTTTGCTGGCCTCCTTTGATAGATCTGTGTCGGGTTGAACCAACCGGGTCTCCCAGATGATGACAGGCATGAAGGACTGCTTGGTTGGTTTCCCAGGGGGAACGTGATGGTTCAGCAGTTCCGTAGAAGTTTGGTTCACTGACCGACCCAGGATGAAGGTTTCGGTGTTTGCTGTCAAAAATGCTCTGACGGCTTCCAAAACTTGTGGAAAATCAATTTAAAGTCTTTGTAAAAATTTAGAAAAAGGCTCAAGGCTTGGCAAAGAAAGTTGTGGGGCAAAATTAAAGTTAACACAAACATTTTTTGCATTGAGCGGAAAAGGAAGAATTTGGAGACTTGCAAATTTACTCTTATGTAATTTGAAAAACTCAGCTAGGAAGTTGTCTTCAAAATGCAGAGAACTTGACTCAGGCCTTTAAAGTTAATGGGAAAAGTAATGTTCTAGGCTTTGGCTAACAGAAAAATGCAGGACTGAAAGAAACAATGAAACAAAAGCACTTAAGTGCTAAGAGGATAAGACAAAAACATAAGAGAAAGAAGAAGAGTTCTGAGGAAGAGCGTCCAGGGAAGAGATAAAGAGCATTGAAGAGAGCTGATTTGTTTCCAGGGTCTTTTTTAAAAGAATGCTACATGCATGGTCATAAGCTCCACCCCCTTGGCATCAGGATGCTTCCAACAGAAAGTTATTTGAAAAACACACCAGATACAATAAATGACATAGGAAATGATTAACAAAAACACTGTTTCCACCATGACGATTCATTAATAATCAACAAATAACATTTAAACATGCAATAACAGATTATGTAAAAGCAAGACGCGAAACATCACATGCAAGAAACGTATAAACGATCAAACTGGAGTATAAATTTAATCTTTGGTATAAAAACACAGGAAAAGAAGTTAAAATTTCTCTTTCCTTTGTTAAAACTATATTCGTGTATTGAGGGGTCCTTCCACAAGGGGACACTGTGGTTCCATCCCAGTGTTGGCCGTTGTATGACCTCTGATCTTTGTCCATCTGGCTGGGTTTGAGAGGGCTGTTTTAGTGAGAACACATGAACAAGAATGATTTCAGTGTCCATTCTGGTGATGCTATAAATTGATTAAGGAGTACTTTGGATGTTGACATTTCCTGGCACCAGCTTAGTTTAGCGAAACAGCTTGATGTCACTTTGATAAGTTCCATGCTTAGGATTGTCAATTCAAGGCACTTTGTGGAAGGGGTTGAGGGCTTTTGGTGCTTGGTACCACCAAGTGATAACACAGTCATTCAACTTAAGACATTCCAGCCTTAGAAATGTCTGGAGGGTCAGTTCTTTGTTAAAAGTGGAAAATTAAGCCAACTTTTGTACTGTAGAAATGCCTTTTTGGCCATATTTGCCACACCCTCCACACAGTGTAACGATCAATATCTGCTCACCAGTAACACAGTACAGAACCACACCTACTTTCCTTTATTTTGATGGTGTTGTAATTCCCCAGATATTTTGTGTCCCATCCCAAATAGAGTCTGGATTCAATCTATTCCTCGAGTTAAATTTTATTTTAGAGTTGAGGTAAAATACAGGCCCAGGATTTTACAGACTTTGCTCTCAGCAGCGCCGTCTTGTAAAATCAAAGAACTAAAAGAAACCAAGTGGTTTTTATAAAAGGCAATCGTGGGTGTTTACAATGGGCGGGCTTGAGTCTCACAAACCTAATCTTAGTGGCTCCCCATAGAGAGGGAAACCCTCTCTATATCTGAAGTCTACGCATGCATGATGGATGTGAAACTTAACTGTCTGCTGAGACTTAGAACCAGTTAAAACCAGGTTCCAGACACTTCTAAACAGATAACAAAAAGCAAATACTTGATAACTAACATCAAATAATAAAAGAAGGAATTAACACAGATAATATCTAACAGTGTTGTGAGTAGAAATAAGGCTTTTCATAGCAATTGCAAGAGCAGAGCACCTCCACTGTGGCCATCATGACTCAAAAATACATATCTGTGAGATGACACTGACAAGATAAATTCTGGTTTGAAGTACTTCAAGTTTCTACACATAAGGATATTTTCAGCACCATTACAACTGATATGATGGCATGTTTTTAACCAAACTACACAAAATGTCTTGAGTATGATTTGCTGTCCCACTTTGGGAAAAACGCTAAGAGCTTCCGTTTGCTTTTTCAGTGTCTGGCCAAAGCTGCTGATGTCTGAAATAACTGCAAGAGTGAAAATCTTATCTCGGATGATGTGTTTTCTCAAGACAATTGTCAGTTTCTGATCTTTTCAAACACTTTAGCCACATTTAGAGATAAACATTTTACAGGCTGTTGGGTTATACATTTCTTCACTGGTATCACTGTCAGAGCTCAAGTTAAATTTAGCAGGAATAACAAAAATATTATCCAAGAATGACCATGTTAAATACTTATAGATCCTTAACAGAAGCAGCATTTTTTTATTCTCTCTCTCTCTTTAGATACTGATACACTGCTGGCACTCAGGTGTAAGATGATCAGGAAATCCATCCATCCATCCATCCATCCATCCCATCTATCCATCCATCCCATCTATCCATCCATCTTTCCCTTTTCTAAACCTATTCCAATTAAAGGTCATGGAGCTAGAGCCTATTCCAGTGGTCATTTAAGTTTGGTGAACTGGTGACTCTCTAGGTTGTTTGTCTATATGCCTCACCTCTTACCAAGTGACCCTAAACCCTCTGGAGTCCATGGACATGCTGGTGCATCGAATTGTACTTTAGTTCATGTTTCCATTCATCAGTCAGTAACGGAAAGCCACAGAGACTTCATTCAACCACTTACTGAAACTATAAATTCTCATCTGTAAAATGGACCTCTCTCACTTCATATATTATGCTACTTTTGTGTCCCATTTATAGCACCAAAACAGTTTATTCAGAATTAGAATCAAGTTTATTACCAAGTAAGTTTCACACACAAGGAATTTGCTTTGGCGTTTGGTGTACAACAATAAACAGAAACAGAATAAAACTAGTGCTATAATTGAAGGAGCATAAGTAGGAGCATAAGTAGGAGTGTGAGACAGAGTCAGTGGGTTGTCATTGGCCCTCCCAATGAGGCCAACTGTACATGGGAAAAAGCTGTTCTTATGGTGAGAGGTTTTAGTCCTGATGCACTGCAGCCTAATACCAGAGGGGAGAGTCTCAAAATTATAGTATCCGGGGTGGGAGGGGTCAGCCACAATCTTTCCTGCTGACCTCAGGGTCACTGAGATGTCCAGGTCCTGCAGAAATGGAAGATTGCAGCAAATCACCTTCTCAGCAGAGCAGATGATACGCTGCAGTCTGTCCTTGTCATTGGTGGTGGCAGCAGGGTACCAGATGCTGATGATGTGGGTGAGGGTGGACTCAGTGATGGCTGTGTAAAAGTGCACCATCATTGTCTTTGGCAGGTTGAACTTTGTCAGCTGCTGGGCTTTCTTGATGTTCAGCTCCCACTTTGACATCCTGTGTGATGATGGAGCCCAGAAAGTAGAAGTGTTCCACAGTATCAACTAGAGAGTCATAAAGGGTGATGTGTTTAAATGCAGCTGGTCCTTTCTTGAAGTCCACAATCATTTTGAGCATTGAGCTCCAATTTATTCTGTCTGTTCCAGGTCATCAATCAATCAGTCTCCCTCTTGTAGGCAGACTCATCTCTATTTCAGAAGTTTTACGGTGATGACTGGAAGTGCAGCTGTTTGTGTACAGGGAGAAGAGCAGAGGAGAAAGAGCACAGCCTTGCAGAGTTCTGGTGCTGATGGTCCTAGAGTCAGACACATTTCCCCTGCTTCATGTGCTGCTTCCTATCTGACAGGAAGTCAGTGATCCACCTGCAAGTGTAGTCAGGCACACTCAGCTGGAAAAGCTTATCCTGTAGCAGAGCCGGTATGATAGAATTGAAGGCAAAGCTGAAGTCCACCAACAGGATCCTGGCATAGGTTCCTGGGGGTGTCTAGATGCTGGAGGATAAAATGCAGGGCGAAATTGACTGCATAGTCTACACATGTGATTGCTCTTGAGACAAACTGCAGGGGTCCAGAAGTGGGTCAGTGATGGATTTGAGGTGGGAGAGCACCAGGTGCTCAAATGACTTCATTACCACCAAGGTCAGAGTAACAGGTCAGTAGTCATTGAGTCCTGTGATCTTTGGTTTCGTGTGAATGGGGAGGATGGTAGAGGATCTGAACCTCGAGTGAAGTCTTGAAGATGTCCGTGAACACTGGAGATAGTTGAACAGCGCAGTGTTTCAAGGTGGATGGAGAGACAGAGTCAGGTCCAGCTGCTTTACAGGGGTATTGCAAGGTGACCTCAAAAGTAGACGGGCATGGATATCCACAGGCTGCTGCTGAGGTGGGGAAGTGAAGCTGGGTGATTGAAGCTAGTGAGTGGGGGTGTGGATGATGGTCTCAGTGTCCCATTGTCATTCAAAATGACAAAAGAAGTCATTCAGATTGTTGGCCAGACACAGGTTGATGGAGATGGGGGCTGTAAGTTTGTATCTGGTGGTCTACCTGAGCCCCTTCCAGATGGAAGCAGAGTTGGTGGCTGAGAACTGGTGACGGAGAACAGTCGATTAGCTTCTCTCGCTGCCTTACTAAAGGTCTTATCACACTGTGACGGAGTGAACAAATGGATTAGTTATATATTTAAAAACTTTGTCTGGTAGCAAAATCGTGGAATCTGTCTATCTCCTATGGATCTCCTATGGATGGACGGATGACATCACATTTCCACTGGCAACACAAAAAGAGCTGCATTCATCCAAATGATTTTCCTCTCTTTAACACATATATGCTTGCTGGGGGATGATTTGAGTGGGATTCAGCAAGGTCTGGAATCAAATTTGGATAGAGTCCGGCTCGCTCGGGGATCATGACATCATACTTCCTCACTATGTTCATGTGGGTTCAGTGAGGCTGCAGCAGCAAGGACATCAAACAACTCTGTGGCACCTTCTCGCCAAGAGAATGTGCTGAGCGCTGATGTCCAGATAAAATAGTACACAGCCGTGCTGTCTTTTTCTTCAGTTAAGTCTGACCTTGGCTAAATGAACAGCCATACTGCATACAACTGTTTTGGGAAGTGTCCTCTCTCTACTCGTGCCCAGTTCACACCTCTCGCCAGAGCTTTGGCCAATCAGAAGTCCAGTATGAAGCATCGGATGGCCACTGGACATAAATGCATGAGTATGGTAAAAGTAAAAAACAAGTAAAAAAAAAACAGTAAACAAACGTGCAGCCACAAGGAAAGCTGAAGTCCGCTCAAAAGTTTGAGCACGCACAAAACTTTCCGATGGATTGGCGGACATCAGCTGTTAGGAAATGGGAAAAAGACTTTTGTAGGACAAAAATGAAAACAAACGGATATCCAAAATTTGTGTCAGTGCTTATACGTTTCTTTGATCCGTCAGGGTGTGACAGGTGTTTAAACCAGTACTGTGGGTCTCTGAACGTGTCCTTGCCCCCAATCCTGAATGCTTCTTCCTTTTACAACCTGAGCTGTCTGAGTTTTGCAGTAAACCAGGGTATGTCATTGTTGTAACTCACCCTGATGTGTGACGGAACACAGCAGCTGATATAGGATAGCACAGTGTCTGTAAACTCATCTAATTTCATGTCTGTTGGACAGACATGAAAATATTCCTGTCAGTGCAGTCCAAATACAAATGAAGATTCTCTATAGCTAGTTTGTTCCATTGCTTCAATTTCCTCACAACAGGTTTATACAGCTTTAATTTCTACCTGTGTGCAGGAATCAGGTGGACTACGGCATGGTGAGAGTGGTACAGCGCAGCACGGGGGACAGCGTGGTAGGCGTAGTTGGCTAAAGTACAGCAGTGACCCAAAGTGTTCTCCACCTTAGTTGGGCATTTGATACCCAGACTTGGATGACATTCATGTGTGTGACAGTTCTGTTTCACATTTATTTGAATTTTCGTTGATGTGTAGGTGCATCCCACTTACGTGTGTGTGGATGTTACCTGCCATAAAGAGTAATTTCTCTTCGCTGTAAGAAATGCACAGTGATATGTAATGAATAAAAGTTGTCTTTGCTGAAGCATGAGAGCACTCTGAGAAGAGATGGCATGAAAGACCCGGCATAGCAGCAGAAAGGAAGGCGAGTGTAATTTATTGTGATGAGTGCAAACTGGTCTGAACATCCACCGGGAATCTTGGGTAATTAGGGCAGTACTGTCTTGGTGAAGCACAGAGGAGTAAAACCAGGTGCATCACAGCACATAGTGTGTACACACACACACACACACAGAAAACCGAAGAGTTGTATGATTCAGTTTAACTTTGAAACATGAAAACACTGAAGCTGCTCCATGGTGGGAGGAAAAAAAGGACAAAAGCAAAGGCACAGGCAAGTTTTTGCCTTTCTCTTTTGAGTTCAGAGTGAACAGTCTTTCCCTGCCAAAATGTTACATAATTTTTATGGGTTACTGGAGTTGACAGAAATCAATCCCATCAATCCAGTCTCGGAATAGAATAAAAGAAAACCCACATTAAATGTCTAAAATATTTAAATTTGTTAATTTATTTAATGGAAAATCACAAGAAATAGATCATGTTCATCAATTATGTTCATGTATTTTACATGTATATGTGCGATGATTGAAGATGTATGTAACGTGTTCTTTTTTGGGAAATGTTCTTTTTCTAGGTGATCTTTAGGGAGCGT
>CABFOU010310145.1:0-11688 GCA_900660325.1 Opsanus beta
ACAGTAAGTCATATTGTCAATTCTAATTAACTAATTAAGTCTAATCAACTACTAGTTTGAGTCTGATTAACTTTTTAATAAGTTCAGATTTCACAATTCAGAAAAGCAAGTTAACTCAGTAACTTTCACTGCGTGTAGTTCTTCTGACAGTTAATTTTAAGCTATCACAGCTAAAAGCAAGTCTTATTTTTTACAGTGTTGTGCATACTTCCAATGTATTCACAATCACTAGAATAGTCAAATTCATATTTTAGTAATTACTCTGTCATGATTGGAACATTAAAAGCAATCATATGGCCAATGAGGATGTAATTAAATATTGAAATGACTAAATTAAAAAATTATTTCATCATGAGGTTTGTCACATGACTGCATGTGCTGACAAATAACCATCAAGAGTAAATGAAATGTGACTGCAGCAAATATAGTTTAATCTTTAACAGACAGACTGCAGCAATTGTCGCACCTGTGAGTACTGTAACAATTAGAAGATGCTTATGTCAAGCCAAGCTATGGGCAAGAAGCCACCACAAAGTCCCATTGTTGAAAAAAAACAACATGCGGAGAGGTTACAATTTGCCAAACAACACATTGACTGGCCTAAAGAGAAATGGTGCAACATTTTGTGGACTGATGAAAGCAAGATTGTTATTTTTGGGTCTAGGGGCCGCAAACAGTTTGTCAGACGACCCCCAAAAACTGAATTCAAGACACAGTACACTGTGAAGACAGTGAAGCATGGTGGAGCAAGCATCTTGGTATAATGTTTCTACACTCAAATAAAAGATATGTTGGGTTTACTTAAAAATGTTGTTTCAAATGGTTCCACATAACTCTGTTAAGTAGATATTAATAAACCAGTGTAATTTAACATAAACAAGTTTATTAACATCTACTTTAACCCAACCCAACATATCTTTTATTTGAGTGTATGTTTCTATGTTCTATGTTTCCAACTATGGTGTCAGGCCTATTTATCACAAACCAGGGATTATGGATCAGTTTGAATACATCAGAGTACTTGAAGAGGTCATGTTGCCTTATGCCGAGGAGGAAATGCCCTTGAAATGGATGTTTCAACAAGACAATGACCCCAAACACACCAGCAAGTGAGCAGCATCTTGGTTCCGGACCAACAAGGTTAATGTTATGGAATGGCCAACCCAATCCCCAGACCTTAATCCAATAAAAAACTTGTCGGGTGACATAAAAAATGCTGCTTCTGAGGCAAACCCAAGAAAGGCAGAAGAATTGTGCAGAGGAATTGTGGAATGTAGTCCGGTCGTCCTGGGCTGGAATACCTGTTCACAGGTGCCAGAAGTTGGTCGACTCCATGCAACACAGATGCAAAACAGTTCTCAGAAACAGTGGTTACACAACTACACTGTTATTTTTTTGAACTGCCTAATGTTCCTTTTTCTTCACTTTCTGTACAGTAATAACAAATCTGATGAATTTTTCTTCATGTTTTGGTTTGGAATAGAATGTGCAGTGTTCCTAATGCATTTATGTGTATGAAAATAAAAGCTATTCTAAGGATTATACTCACTTTTTTAAATACGCTGCTATTATTTTGCACACAACTGTAGTTTGTTCACACACAGCTCTGACTTGATGACTTTTAGGAAACTTGAAAATGTAGGAAAACAACAAACCATCATCTGCATATAAAATCAGCTCATACAATATAAAACCATTTTTATGGTTTGCCCATAAAGTTTACATATTTCTATTAAAATATATATGATTTAAGAAAAAGCAGAACAACTAGGAGATGGTTTCTTTCCTCCAATTTTTAGAAGCATTTATGCTGCATATCCATTCAGAATTCACCACATTATGAAGGTTATTATGATTGTTAAAAATTTTAGGCCCCATATGGGGCTGAATCTTTCCTAAAGGCTGTACAGATTGGACACAATTCAGCAGTTGAAAATAAATGAAGAGAAAACAGATGGAGAGAGAGAGACTGAACACAATTCAAAATTCTGTTCTGTTCTTTATCAATTGTTTCTCTGCAAAGGCAGAAAGGAACAGAAAGTGAGACAGAAGGAGCAAAAAAATGGGGACGCGGGTGAGATACAAAAAATGTGACAGCAGACAGAGAGAGAGAGATAAAGAGAGGTGCCCATGGCTGTGTCAGGTAGACCAACACAAACACCTAGTGTCACATCGCCAATGGGCCCGTTTCAGCCACAGTGACACTAAATCAGACCTTCTACTGTCTAGTTTAAAGCTGCAAAACACTAAAACAGCACCAACTTTGAACTCCACCTCTTTTTCCTTGACAGGAATTGTTTCTTTATCTGTGGTCCAGTGATAACTGTGATCATTCTTCTCTCTTCTTTGATTTCATCCTTGCTTCTTTTATTTGCTTCTTTCGTTCACCTCATCAGTCGTGCTGCCTTGCTTTTATCCCTTTTATCCCATCTTTGTGCCATACTGCCATCTATCCCTGCAGCCTCCTCCCCTCCATCGATTGTGCTGCCCTCTTCACCCCATCTCTCTCATTCATAATTGAACAGCATTAACTGCCGCTGAGGCCAAGCAGTCGTTTAATTAGCAGACCAGCCTGCCGAGACTCGACCCTGCGGCAAAACATACATTACACTCATCCTCAGAATATCCTAAATATCCACATTCTGATCAGAACGGCTTCCTGTGACAATGATACCAACAAAGCTTAAACATCTATGGGATTTTTTTTTTCCTTTGTGTCCTTCAGTTGTAGTCTAATTTTGTCATAAAAAAATTTTTGGTTCATTTTTTCATTCACTTGTCTCATTTCTACACATTTTCTGCTACTGTTGGATTTCAGCTTGTGCTTTGTTTTGATTGGGGCCCCTTGGTCTCAGACAACCTTTCTCAAGGAGTGGACAATAGACCACTGGTGATCCATGAGTGACGCCTAGTGGCCTGGAGTATATTGGTACAATATTACATTTTAAATTAATATCATAATGTAACGAAAAATTGGTGGCTCAGTGGCTTAGTGGTTAGCACTGCTGCCTCACAGCAAGAAGGTCCTAGGATCGCTTCTCACCTAGTCCTTTGTGTGTGGAGTTTGCATGTTCTCCCCGTGTTTGCATGGGTTTGGCATCCTGCCAGTTCCAAAGACATGCAAATTAGTTGTCTTGGAAACTCTAAATTGGCTGTAGGTATGAATGTGTTTGTCTCTATGTGGCCCTGCGATAGACTGGTGTCCTGTCCAGGGTGTACACCACCTATTGGTCTATGACTGCTGGCATAGGCCCCGTGTGATCTTGATTGGAGTAAGCAGGTACAAAAAAATGAATGAATAACAGAAAAGTGTTTCTGAAACTGTTGCAAAATGACTCCAAAGTCTAAGAGATGGAAGCATATATGCATTATTTTCAACACAACTCAATTCCTATGTAAACTATTATTGTATTTGGATATTTGGGGAATGAGATGGTCCACAAATATTTTTTGTTTGCTTCTTTTGTTTTTTTGTTGTTGCTTTTTTGCTTTTAGGCTTAAGAAACACTGGTCTAGGGGTATGATTCTCGCTTTTGTTGTGAGTGGTCCCAGGTTCAAATCCTGGACAAGCCTGTTCTTTGGACAGCAATGGTGGCTCAGTGGTTAACACTCTTGTCTCACAGCAAGAAGGTCTGGAGTTTGATTCTCGCCAGGCCCAGTTCCCTTCTTGTGGAGTTTACATGTTCTCCCAGTGTCTGGGTCCAGTCCGGTTTCCTCCCACCATCAAACCATGAACATTAGGGACTGCTTCTCTCCATCTGGAGTTGGTCTCTGGATGCCAGACTGTGGCTGCTCACTGCTCCTAGTGGTTGGATTGTGTCTAACTGTGGTTAGGATGGTTAAATGAAGAGGACAAATTTCACTCCATGTTTGTACAGTGACAATAAAGGCCCTCCTTCTTCTTCTTCTTGTTTTCTCATGCACGATTCAATACAATAATTTGAAGCCTGTTCCGACAGCTGCATTTCCTGAGCAGTTACACATCATCACCACACTGCGCCCCAGCTTAGAGCTGACCTTATTAATTTATCCATCCACGACTGATGATTTTCAATAGTCCTTACCCTAGTACCTATGGTGTAAATCTCAAGCGTCTGCCATGTATTGTTATTGAGTTATTGTGCTCATAAGAGTCATAAGAGTATTGTAAGCATAATAACATAATGTTCCACGCACTTGACACAAAAATAATAACTTCAATAAAGGTGAAAAATACAGAGACACAGAAAGAATTTGAACTTTAAAAAAAAAAAAGCCATGGCCAGATCACTTGAAAAACAGAAATATAATCTATTTGTCCACAAAATTTAATTTATTAGAGATAAACACAGATGTTTAGTGGGGCCAAAGGAGGCAGATGTATGTGATTCCTGAAATGAATTTTAGAATTCCAAGCCTTTGGCAGTTCTGTGTTGTCGTTCCACATAGCACATGTAGACATGTTGAATTATCATCAGAAACCTGAAGGTTTCCGTGCCAGTAAACCAAAGCAGTGTTTAGACAGAGCTCACATCCCCAACCCAGTGATCTTAAAGTCGACTTTCTTGGCTGTAAAGTGGCACGTGGTAAGCTCTCTGGCTTTGCTGTACTGAGTGAGATTTGAATTAGCACATGCTGCCGCCTTCATACGACTGCTAAGAAAACTATGACTTCTGTTCTTTGGTTCGCAAACGGCATTGTTCCAGCTCAGGGTTATTTTAGTCTTATTGTAAACCATTAATCACGCTTCCTGTACTGGCTCGCTTCTCCGGTACACGAATAATTAGCGCACCCAGTATGCACTATAATTCATGAGCACATATTCTCCTGTGGTAAGAAACTGCACAGTCACACACCCACACCGTCTGTCTCGCCTCGCTGCACCGCCGCACACCAAATCTGACCACACAATCAGGTCATCGTATTGTGAGTATTTACTCACAGTACTCTGGGGAGAAGGAGAGTGGACACTGTGATCTCACATTGTGTGCGTGTGTGTTTACAAGATCAAATGCACAAAAGCACATTGCTCCAGGATTTACATTATTCCACTGGCTCCCAATGAACAAGCAGCTACTATAGACAGTATATACACTGGATAAACCCTCTGTGACATTACACATAGGTTTTCTGAAGACCGCGTTTCACGCTCAAATGGAGTGATTCCAAGTGTCACCATCTTGGCACTGACTGACTCCGCCTAACTCTGGGCCAATCCATAACAAATGGGAAGCGTTCGCAAGGCCGTCGTGACCTAGGTAAGGCCAATTAAGCCCAAACACACCCCCATCTCAGCGTTGACAAATGAGCTAGGGCTAACAAGCTAGTCTTGGTCTGGATGTTTTTTAATACATTTTTTTTTTTTTGCCAAATGAGTGGTGGTTTTTATGACAGTTGGCTTGGGAGGGAGTATTAAAATTCATGATTGGGATATTGCCTCAGTAGCTGTGGCATAAAAGTGGAGACACCGTCACAAACCTCTCAATAAAAGCTTGTTAATATACAAATTAAATTATGCTAAAATTTCACTCAGCAGAAATACTGGAACAGACTTCTTAGCTCGCAGTTAGTACAATTAACCACACAACAAGCCACGTTATTTCAGATATTCGTAATGAAATGCTCAGAAAGGGCAGATATTGTCAAGGTCACAGCAGATAGCAACCGCTACCTGCCTCAGCATACGCTAGAAGTCAAATGTGACCATGCCCCTAATTATTCACAGCTTTAGGGCTAAAAATACCTTAAAGTGATGAGTTCTATAAAAATTAACCCCCGTAGGGTTGTCAAGTATGGGGAAACTAGCTATCATAAACCTTCTTTTTTTTTTGTCCCAGGCTGTAAACATGTTTGCTAACCCTGTAAAGTTGGACATTGTAAGATGCAGTTCTATGGGGAGTGACTCACTTTTGGAGCCGCCAGCTTCAAGTGGTCATTCTATTAGCTGCACGTTTTGGCACTTTTGCTTTGGCTTTGCGTTCACTGCCAGTGACTTCTAGCTGCTATGGACTCGACCATGTTTGCCCTTTCTGGGCATTTTATTAAAAATAAGAGATGAGATAGCTTACTGAAAGAATTACCTTGTATCTTTATGTGCATTTAAAAACGAGGAGCTTTGTAACAGAAAATGATTAAATCGTTCCTGTTAATGCTTACATTAGATTACAGGTTACATCTCTAAATATTCCTGAATGCAATTTACCCTCCCAACCATGACATTCTGTGACTTCTAACTTTTGTCTACATGTGCCCGATTCTCCTGCTATCTCAGAAAAAGTGACAGACAACAGAGTAAAACAACACCAAGGAGCATTACTGACACTAACGGATCACAAAGAGAGATGATGGAGAACACTCACAGCCACAGTGCCGTGGTTACATTTATTGTGGGGAAAGAAATGCATGAACACATCTGAACATTTTTCTTTTTTTCAATCAGTATAGTCTGTAATCCTAATGATTTACCAGATGTCAAGAGAAAGCGCTCATGTCCTCTTAAATTTCCGGAGATTGTCAACGCTTTTAAGGAGGTCAAGTGAAAACCTCCCGTTTAATGATTTGCACTTCATTTGACGCATTTAGTTGATGACAGTAATGTAAAATGTTTGGAATTTATAATCATTTGTGGCATGTAGCAAGAAAAGAAAAACTTAGCAAATCAGTTTTTATTTGCCCTTCTGATTTTGTTCTGTCACCGTCAGCCCTCTGCAATGTTTTCATTCAACAGCACACACCTGACAAAAAGTGAAATAAAACACACATGTACTGTATTTCAAGAACCCCGAGGGCAAGTGACATGTGACTGTTGTTACTTTGATGTTTTGTTCTGCTGCACTTTTTCCTTAAAGAACCAATAACACAAGTCACACATGCAATGTCGTACACACAGAAGCATTATTGTGCACAACTCAGCTAAGGTTGCTGTGGTGTCCAAAGGAGACCAGCAGGGGGCACTCGCAGCTGAGGTATAAAAGAGGCTGGTTTGCCGCTGTGCTGCGCAGTTGTTGGCGAGAAAGCAGCAGGTAACGCCTTATGATTGTTCCTTTTATGGCATGTAATAAAGTTCGTCATGTTCTTGCAAATGCAGTCTTCCTAGACGACCCACACACACACCTTCTTTTCTGTTGGGCACAACAGAAGATAAGATTTTTGGTGATGAGGTGCGGATATTAGTCTGAGAAAGGCAAGCAGGAATTCAGGACACGACGGCGTGACCGACCGCTGAAATGGCGCAAAGCTTATTCGGCGCAGAAAGGCTACAGTTTGAACCAGACTACGTCAACGGACTGGAACAATTCTTTCTGGCAAATGGCTTAAAAATGGAGGATACAAAGACCAAGGCAGTGTTTTTGACTGTGGTTGGAAAAAAGATCCATGGTTGACTGCGGGACTTGTGTATGCTGAAGAAACCAGCCGAATGTGAGTTGAACAATTTAATTGACTTACTAAAGAAATATTATGTGCCAAAGATGCACATAATAAGGGTGAAGACATGTATAACCCTAAAAAAAAAAAGTTGTGATGGTATGGAAAATACAAAGGAAAAAAGTGATTCTTAGATTTACTTTGACTTCTATCAATACATCCATTCCTGCATTTAAGGCCTGCAACACATTTCAAAAAAGTTGGGATGCTAAAGCATTTACTACTTTTTTGGCATTGAGGATACCAAGCAATGAACCATTTCAGGTGTTATTTTGTCCCATTCTTCCTGCAAACACATCTTAAGCTATGCAACAGCATAAGGTTATCAATGTTGCATTTTTAGTTTCAAAATTATCCCTACACACACTCTATTGGAGGCAGGTTAAGACTGCAAACAAGCCAGTCCAGTACCCATATCCTCTGCTGCCGCAGCCATGCCTTTGTAGTGTGTGCAGAATGTGGTTTTGCATTGTCTTGTTTAAAAATGTATGGATGGAAAAGATGTAGTCTTGAAAGCACCATATGTTGCTCTAAAATCTCACTGTAATTTTTTACAGTAGTGCTGCCATCACAGAAGTGTAATTTACCTTTGCTAAGGGCACTGACACAACCCCACACTATCACAAACTCTAGCTTTTGGACATGTTGCTTAAAAGACTCTGGATGGTCCTTTTTGTCTTTGGTCCACAGCACACAGCTTCCATTTCTTCAAAAAAAGATCTGGAATGCTGATTTGTGTGACCACAGTACATGTTTCCACTATGTGATGGTCCAACCCAGATGCCTGTGAGCCCAGAGAAGTTGATGCCACTTCTGTACAAGATTAAATGGTAAATGGACTGCATTTATATATTGCTTTTCTATCTGAATCAGAAGCTTAAGTGCTTTACAATGATGCCTTACATTCACTCATATACACACACATCATGGTGCTGCAATGCAAGGCGCGCAACTGCACACCGGCACCAATTTGGAGATTACGGACTTTGCCTGAGGGCCCTAAGTGATTGTCAGGTCTGGCGGGGATTTGCACTGAGGATCCTCTGGTCTCAAGCCCACCTCTTAACTACTAAACCATCATCGCCCCAGGTTAATAAAAGGCTTCTTTTTTGCACAGTAAAGTTTGAAGGGAAACTACGTGGGAAAGGGATTACTTTGGGAAACCAGTCCTTTTTACTTCTGGTTATATCAGCTATTGATGAATGATGGTTGTTGATGCAGGACCATCTGAGGGATCAGAGATCACGGGTGTTCAGCTTTGGGCACCCTTGATATTTCACCAGGTTTCTTGAATCATTTAATGATATTATGCACTGTAGAGGGAGAAACATGAATATCCCTTCTAATCTTTCTTTGATGAACATTGTTTTTAACATTTTATGAATACTATTTTTGTACTAAATCATGATTACAATCACCTGTTGGCATCACCTGTTTGAAATAACACCATTTTATTTCATTTTATGTATTTATTTATTTTTGTACCTTATTATGAGCAATAAATTGCTCCCATCTCAGTTTTTTGGAATATGTTGCAAGCCTAAAATGCAGGAATGAATGTATATTAAATGAAATTAAGCTGTCCACAGAAAACATGAAATATATTTAATTCATAGTGTCTGCAATGACATATAAGTCTACCACAGGGCCACACACTGACAGACAAACACACCAGTTCACCTAACCTGCATGTCTTTGCAAGTAAGAGGAAGCCAGAGCACCTGGAGGGAACCCACATGAACACGGTGAGAACATGCAAACTCCACACAGAAAGGACCAGGCAGGAAGCAATCCCAGGATCTTCTCACTGTGAGGCAACAGTGCTAATCCACTGTGCTGGGGGTTGTACTTCCTCTGCATGTACTGCCTCTCTCTCTCTTGCTGAACGTGGTGGACACGGGACTCATCATGTGCAAGGAAACATTTGATGAAATTAGCTGGAGCTGCTTAAAAGCACTTCACTTTCTCCCTTGACATGATGAAGGTGGTGCACTTTTGGTCAGGGATGAGAAGACGCAGTGCCCATGATGCAGAAACCTTCACATTCCAAGTTCTGTATGCAGAAAGTTCTCAACTCCCTCCCAGCAGATTCCAGCAGCATTAGCTATCTGATTTATAGTCAATCCCATATCACACATCACCATGGGATGAACACCATCAATGTGTTTCTTAGCAGTCCAGATAATGGTTCACCTTCAAGGCTCTCCCATCCCTCTTAAATCCAGGTGCCCAGTATTACATGGCTGAAGGTGAAGCATCACCCCTACTGTAGGCATCTTATTGGCAGGAAGGACCTTAGGAGTTAAACTCATTTTCTATCAGCACTTGATGATACTGTAACACGTTGATGATACTCAACACTCATTACCAAAATTTCAACTTGCATACCACCGTGAATTGGATACTTAGTGGAAAATGGACAGATGGACTGATGAATGGAGGCTAGGAATGCTTCAAAATTTGACAACTTCTATCCCAGGTTCCAACATTTTCACAAATGTTCACAGCAGTTATTTTAGTAGGTTTTGCATCATCTTTCTAAAAATTCAAAAAGACTGGTGAAAACATTACCTCCTTGGCAGTGGCAATGATGCCTCTTGCAATCTATGTTCCAGTTCTGCTTTCACAGAACAGTTTGCAGTCTCCTTTGTTAGCTTAGTCACAGTGTGCAGAGAGAAGGTTGTGTTTCATGTGCACGTACACAGACCACCTCCTCTGCACGTGTGACTGAGCGTGTTGTTGGACACAGTGAGGGAAGCGAGCATAGGAGAGTATTTTTGTATGTGTGCGAATGGGTGTAGGTAGGTGATGCGTCTGTGTGCATGCATGTGTGTGTCTTCCAAATGCCAATGAAAAGAGTTTGTCCTTCATTTGCAAAAGATAGGGACAAAAACTGAATCTTTCTATTTCTTTCCCTGAATGTTCAAATGGAGCCATAAGCTTCGGCCTTTCGTTTTCTCTCCTCAACCTTCAGCCATACAAAAGGCCGCACAAAGGCTTTAATTGAAATTCCTGTCTGTGTAAAATGTGCACAACACACCCACAGCCACACGCATGCAAAATGATCCTAATATATAACACAATATTCAACAATTACAGCTACATTTTCACTACAAGCATTACATACATATTGTATAAACTGTGTAAGGCAGGGAATAATTCATTCATAAACTTTTACATACGTGTATTCTCACGCTCACAGACTTACTGTTATATGTCACTCTCACATACAGTCCATATATTCTCTCTCAGAGTACGAATTATACATTGGCAACCACAGGTCCTTATCTAATCATGATTAGCTCATGTTACATAAGGCAAATGCTAGCTTTAGCTAGTGACGGTTGATTCAAAGTTCAACGTTAGGAAAAACTTAAAGTAGGTAACATTAGTATTCAAAAAATTGACACTTGACACAATCAGAACCTCTGGGTGTAAGAAAGTAAAGTGTATTAAATAAGCTAGCTAGCTTACATTACCTTACTAAAGTATAATTTGGGTTGCACCACGAACTGGACCGTAGACTTAAATGAGCCAGACACACAGTGAGGGTTAAGAAATGGTATAGTCTACATTAGTGGTGTCTGTAATAATATCAGTAGATTCTTCCAGTCATGAATATGGGAAATGCATTGTAATATTTATAATTATAGGTAAGGTTATAAATGTTTTGAGGCCCACTCCTCCCCACATCCTTCCAGCCATCCACCCAAAAATAAATAAATAAAAATGTTTTAAACCTTTCCAGGGAGTCCAAATCTCAATCAGGTGGCTTCAGAGCTGAACAGGTGAAGGTGATGTTCTGGGTTTACCAGCCGATTGACACTCCTATCCTCACCTGTGGTCATGGGTTTTGGGTAGCGACCGAAAGAACAAGGTTTCTGATACAAGCGTCGGAAATGAGGTTCCTCCATAGGGTATCTAGGCTTACGCTCAGGGACAGGGTGTGACCCTGGAGCATCTCGGAAGAACTTGGAGTAGAGCTGCTGCTCCTTCGCAACAAAAGGAGGATGCACCTTGGTTGTCTCTGTAGGGATGTTTTCCAGGAACGTCCAACTGTGATGAAGCCCTGGGAAAGACCCAGGACATGCTGGAGGGATTATATCAAATAGCTGGCTTGGGAACATGATGGGATCCTAAGGGAAGAGTTAAAGGATGTGGCTGCATGCAAACCCCCTCAAAGGTATCTTCAAGATTACACCCACAAAAAAAAAAAAATTTGTACCCAACCTCAACTGACTTATTTCCAACTCTTGCTCTCTTTTTTCTATCATTTTTTCACAC
>CABFOU010310158.1:0-10321 GCA_900660325.1 Opsanus beta
TGCCATAGAGTTTGCACAGTACAATTTGACCTTTGCGCACCCTGAACGGGGTGCTGTCTGGCCCATCCGTCACGGGACGTGCTGGTAGGATTTGATGTGCCTGAACCAGTTCGACGTTCCCTCGAATGCGAAGTCACACTACACCTCAACCGCCGTTCGAGCTCGACAGTAGAGGGCATGTGCTCTACATTCGGGCTGGCCATGAGAATGTGTCCGACTGTTGGGTGAGCTGTCACACTGCTGTTTGATCACTTTCGATCGCGGCTCGACTTTGGCCGAATGTAGCTTGAATGTCCTTCGTGCGGCATTCGGCCTCATTTGAGCTCTGTTGTGAAGGGGAGGGGTGTGTAGACATTTTCGTGTAATTCGGCCAGAAGTCGCCATGCCCGAACATTTCAGATTCCCCCTTGAATGCTGTGCGAGTGCCTCGAATTGTGTTTTCATGCCATATGAATATTATGACTGCATTCAATTAGTGGTACAACTGCACCTCGACCACCGTTCGACTCGTTTTCCACCACGAGCGCACCACGAGTGTGGAGTGCATCTGATCTGGCCACACGAATGTGCCGACTGCTTTAGAATGCTGTACAAGGATTTTGACTGCACCTTGAATATGCCCGAATTTGCCCCAGTGTGGCTCGAATCATCATTCGTGCGGCGTTCAGGCTCATTCGTGCTCTAGTGTGAAGGCCGCTTTACTCACGCACATACAGTAGATCTGTCCATTGTTCACTTCGTGCAGCTTCATGTAGAAGTTGTGACAGATATGTAACTGGTAGCATTTGTTGTGCTTGTAAGTCCAAAGACGGTCCTCAGACCAATCACGCTTTGTGCAAAGACATATCATGATATCTCCAAAATGATTTCTAGGAGATGGTTGAAGCTTTTTGACCAGGAATACAATATATCACACTGACCCATAAAATCTCTGTCATTGCCCGTCATCATCTTCAGGAATGGACTCAGTCCACAACTGGAGACCACTCCCCAATAGTTCTCTTAAATGTAATGTCACTTAAATTCTACAAAGGTCATTTGAGATAAATCCTTATGCACTGGAATAGTTTGAGTACATATCTCATAACCCTTTGTGCATCCAACTTCACATAGCAGCGTGCAAAGTCACAAGGTGCCGACTTGACATCATTCATTTGATGACTTAACATAATGCAGGTTTGTTAGAATTTCAGTCTGACTTTCTCCGGTGTTGCACATCACTATGTCACATGACCATTAAAACCTTGTGGGACTTATCTGCCTGCAGTCAGGCACCGCAGTTGCTTTCACAGCCTCAGAACCGCCCCTGTAATGATACAACTTTGCCCTGATTGGCTTAAAATGTCACTGACGCTGATGATATATGGTTTGTTGTAGTTTAGCAAATTTCAGATGTGTTATCTGCAAACTAACATATAAACACTTTAGCAATGCAAATCACTGTTTCTTCAGAACTGGTTGGATAGCAGTGAGAGAGGCTCTTAAAGAAATATGATGAATTTAATATTAAATTTAATCGAGTTGTTTCACATAAATAATACGCTGTAGTTCTTGTGCTGCTACTGCTTGAAAACAAAACTAAAAGAAAACCAAAATACTGAGGATGATAATAAATCAAGCACCCCACCCCTCACCCCTAGAAAAAAAAGAAAAATCCACATCCAAGCACAGTTCAGAATAATGAAACCATTCTTTCCTGCTCTGGTCAAGGAAAGTAAGACATACGTTTTTACCATCTCCAGCTTTACAAACAGAAAAATAATCTGGTTGTTTTATAATATATTGATTTCACATCTTAAATCTCATCCCCTCCTGTTGGCAAACATTTCTTGATTTCCTTTGTTAATAATTGTATACACTTGTTTGCATAATCGTTGGTAGGTGATTTTGTAGGTGGTTTGAGATGTTCTAAATAGTTTGTTATTGTGTGTGTGTGTTTTTTTTTTTACAGTGATGTCTTAATAAAACTGGAAATAATACACAGAGTAGTGAAAAAAAAGTCTGTCAATTAGGATATAATTTATGTGATGTTCTTGGCAGTTATTTATTTTGTTGCAAACGGCACCATGAAGTTCCAGCACGAAAACGTTAAACCAGATTGTTGCTGTAGGAATAATGTTGATGCCGCTCATTTTTTTATCCTTAAAATTTCTTTTCACTCTCCTCACATACATCAATAAACAGATACAAATAAAGTTTATTTCATCTGCTAGGAAGAAGGCAAACAGACATAACCGGGAGTAAAATTTGTCTAACTTGATGGTTAATTATTTTCAACTTCACCCCTTCAGGCGGCGGAAGATCACATCAGCCAGTCAGCGAGGCATAGGTGACCTTGAACACAACTAGGGCTTGATTTACTAAGATTTCAGATAACGAGTGCTAAATTGCATGGGCAGTCCAAACTTTTGCACATTGGGATGGAGACAGTTTTGCGAGTGATTTACGAGTAAATGTTCAATTGATAGCGGGAGATAATGTGATGTAGACAGCAGTATGTAAATGAGGATTTGATTAAATCAGCCATTTAAGTTACTAGATGCAGGTGCAAGGCACCTCTTTATCCAAATCTAATATATCTGGAAGACAACTCAGCACTTGAATAGCAGTATATTTCATTGAATTATGATTGATGCGCACAGTAACACACACAGTAGAATGCACATGCAATGCATATATATGTGGCTGCATCATCCCTCATAGACAGATGTGCATGCACGCTACATGAAGAGCTCAGAGTGTGTGAGGAAAGACACACAGATGTCTCGCGTGAACAGGTAGCTGTGCACAGTGGTGGAACATACAGACAGCTGTCTGTGTGCCTGCAGAATGCACAGCTGTGTGCGCTCTGTGCATACAGTTGTGTGTGTTTCACCAACAGATTGCACACGCAGTATGCACAGAAGTGTGTGCATCACTCCACGCAGACCGTGAGATGTACATGTGTATGTTTACTTGCGTGGCACAACGTGACACATCAATGACTGTAATTATCACGAGTTACACCAAAATGCACTCTGGTCTACCTGTTACACATGGAGACATTTATTCTTAAAGAAATAAAATATTAAAATCTATAACTATGCTAAATTTCCCTTTGACCTTCATAAATAATGTTGTGGGTGCAAACCTCACCTATTTGGATGTTACCTCCTAGAATTTTGTGCTCTCATGTGGACAAACCTCAAATTGCATAAAGGCAAATGCGCTAAATGGTCAATACATGCAATTGTGCGCATTTGACAGATGCAATCCTCATTGTGCTCTGTTTCTAAATCAGCATGCAGATGTATTTGCGAGTGCAGTGGTGTTTGCGCACATTTTTACACATGCAGACCTTGATTGAATCAGGCCTCTAGCCTTTCTGTACTTCCTGTAATTGAGAAACAGGGATGTGAGAAGAGCCTAGTAACAATGCACAAATTCGCTGTGTGATCTTGTAGTTATAATTCAATAGGATCATGGAACCAACAGGGTTTTTGTGAGATGTAAGTGAGACACATTCCTGATTTATAGCCAGAATGATGCCAAATGAAAGAAGAACATGCGACTCATTGTTTTCATTTTTATATTGCTCATTCACAGTGAGGATGGGTCTGTAATTTGTGCTAACAAGGTGGGCGGCATCCATCAACCCCAAGATACTTTTTTGCTGGCTGCTGCAGAAAGCAATATTGAGCCTTAATAAGAGAAATTTATGTTCACAGCTTTCCAACTGTCACAGCTCATTATAGCAGGTTTCAAAGCCGCGCCTGTTGGATATTTGATGTCCTTTCAAACCTGAACTCACTGCTGTCCAGCAGTGAGAGAGAGAGAGAGAAAAACAGTCAGGTGATCGTTGTGCTATTTATCATCAAGCACATTCTTTGATTTAATATCTATTTTTAAAGTTGGCTAATATTTTCACTCAGTCATATTATTTCCACCACTGTTTATGGGCTTGCTTTTGCTCTTTCATTCTTGCCTCCCTCGCTCTCCCCCCCGCCCCCACACACAAAATGAGATATTGCTGGCAAACATGAATTATACAACTTGAAAGCATTTGAACACTTTGATTTCAAAGTATCATTTGACTGAAAAAGAATTGCTCCTTTTCAGCTTGTAAAAGAAAATACAAGGTAATATGTTTTTTTGTATTTTGAAAGCAAGTGTCTGAAGATAATTAGTGCTTTGGTTAATGTTTCATGGTAAACGTTTTGTCTGCCTCAGTCTTATATTACTCAATTTCAGTGAGAGACTTTTAAGACCTTGCAAAATAAATAAATAAATAAAATTAAATTAAAAAAAATTTTTAAATTGCAAACATTCTTGAATTTCACAGCACTGTTGTGAAATTGTTATTCACATATTCATTCACATATTCCATTAATTCTAAAAATGCTTGTCAATCAGATGGCAGATTAGCACTTCATCAGTACATTCCTTGTTGTGTATATTTTGCAGCAAAACAATTTGCCATTTTTACATTTCTTGAGCATGTGTGAACTTTTGACTCACTGGGTGCAATGTTGAGAACTGTTGGTTTCTCAGAATGCAAATGATGGAGAACCACACCCTACTTTCAAAACTTCTCAATCGCCCCTCGTATTTAAATCATGTAAATCCAGCACACTTTTCTCAGGGTATACACCACACGATACAGTAAAATATTGTAGGGCACATATTGTAATGCAGTCTGTCAGAGGCTGCATTTGATCATACGGCTATTTCAACATGAAACGTTGAGGGATCTTGGTCCAGTGTGTTTCCCATTTAAAATCGCAGTGAGGACAGTTACACAACCAAATTACTGACCTTCCTGATTTTCCAAAATGCCCAGCTTCCCCACTGTGTTCGCTGCCACAGTCACTGATTTAGTCCATTTCCTCATTTGAATTTTGTCCTTCTAACCATTCTGACTCAAACCTGTAAGTCTGTATGGCGTAGGACAGACTAAGGGTCCTATCTCACTTGGTGCAACTGTTGGAGAGCAGTTGGAGACGTGAATTAGTGACCAAACACGCGAATGAGTGACAGTGTCGCAGTTGGTATCTCACTGAAGTGGCCACTTGCAGCGAACACGAATGGCATATTTGCACACAAAGTGTTCAGCTCTTATTATCCTGCTATTATCCATGTGAATAGACTGTGGAAATTCCTCCACTGTTCCCAATAATGGCAAAATAAAATGAAATAAATAATAAATAAATAACAATAAATCGCATACAGCGCACTCACCGATTTGCAGAATGATGTCCCTGCTGGATCGACTGTCCTATCTCCATGTCCAGTATATAATCCAGTATATGATCATTTTGTCCTCAGCTCTGAAAACCGCGCACAGCGATACGGGGATGCAGCGATGTCCAGCAGCACTTCAGGGGTGTGCGTCCTTTGATTTGATTTATTTGGTAATAACATTGTAAGTCCCTTCGGCTGGTCCCTTGTTTTTTTTTTCCACTCGGGGTATCCACATCAGATCCGAGGTGGATCTACACATTGATTTGGCACATATACGTCCTCCTTAGTCCTCCTGCGTTTTGGCTTTGATGGACATATGACGTCACATTTCCACAACAGGGCATTTAGCAAAAAGAGTTTGCTGGTTTAAAGACACATATGTGCGCTGTTGGAGCTGGAACTGAGCAGTGTGTCGTTTAATGAAAGCATGTCTCATATTTCCTCACTCACAACGAGCACATCAAAGAACTCCCACCGCACATCCTCAGAGAGAGAGCGAGAGAGAGAGAGAGTGACAGAGAGAGGGTGACCTTAATTTTTATTCTTATTTTTTGCTCTATGTAACACTTGCTTTGACAATGTGAATGTATGTTTCCCATGTCAATAAAGCTCCATTGTAATTGTAACTGAAATTGAGAGGAAAAGAGCGGGAGAGGGAGAGAGACAGACAGAGTGAGACAGAGGGAGAGGGGAGAGAGAGAGAGACAGAGGGAGAGACAGTGAGGCAGCAAGACACAAAGAGAGAGAGAGCGAGAGACAGTGAGGGGGGAAGAGAGAGGGAGAGAGTGTGACAGAGAGAAAGAGAGACAGAGGGAGAGAGAGAGACAAAGGAAAAGAGAGGGGGAGAGAAAGAGGGGGAGAGAAAGAGTGAGACAAAGGGAGAGAGTGTGACAGAGAATGAGACAAAGAGAAAGAGAGAGAGAGGGAGAAAGAGAGAGAGAGAGGCGGAGAGACAGAGAGAGCACTCCAGATAAAATAAGATTAAAAGCGACAGTGCTGTCCCTCCACTCCTGCAGAATTGTGTGCCTCAACAAAAAACAACAACAACAACAACAAAACATTAAATGCATAAATCCAGAAGACTTGATGACCATCTCTTCTGCGGCCAGGTTGGTAGCAGCTCGGCCACTTCCAGAAGCGGCTGTTCCTCTCCGATCATCTCCGCTATTTTGGCGTGCTCCCCCGCAGCTTATTAGTTATTATTTCACATGCCCCAGTCACTCTTGCTTTATGGTCTCTTCTCTGCTGCCCCCTTGTGTCTCATTTTGTTATCACATGTTCCTGTCTTCCATGTTATCACATGTGTTCAATCATCTTGATTTCCACACCTGTTTTTGTAATTTGTGTATTTATACCACACCTTGTTCGTCGTCTCATCGCGGGTCCATTACTGGTTCTTGTTGTTGAAGGATATTGTCTAGTAGTTCTTTGGTGTATTGTTGTTTCCTCTTTTCTTTTGAAGTCATGTCTTTTGATCTGCTTCACCTCATCTGTGCCACCAGTGAGTAATTGGTTATGGATTTTTACCTTCCTAGTTTTTGATTATTTTTGTGTTAACCTGGTCTCCCTGCTCACCTCCCAACTTCCCTTAGCCTGAGAGGATTTAAATTATTTTTGTTGGAACTTGTCACTTCCCTTTAATTCTTGTCACCCCACATTTGGAATAATAAATCTGTGTTTTTGCATTCATCCTCATGTCCCAACAGACTTGCTTATTTGTGGTTCAATTCAGTCATTGTTTAGCCCGAACCTTAACACATCAGATACAATGAATGACATATACCTTCTTTCTTTTTTGGCTGACAAAATATAAGATGACTGAGTTTTCTAAATACATCCTAGAACAGGAAAACAATTAAAAGAAACACTTTTCCCCATGACAATTCATTAATAATTCAGGAAATAACATTTAACATACATCAACAGTTATAAAAGGCATCACATGAAAGAAACGTGTTAACAGGTTAACTTGGAATATAAATTTTGTCTTTTGGCTAACTATAACAACAGGAAAAGAAATTACAATTTCTCTCTTTTGTTAGAAGAGTTTATTCGCACATTGGGGTGTGTCCACGTTCTTCCTCCAGGTGGCACTGTGGCTACAGTGCAATAAAGGTTGTTTTTATGACCCCTGGTCTTTTGTGCCTGCCTGGTGGAACTGATTGGCGTTATTGATATGACATTTACAAGAATGCTTTGAAGGCCCCTTCTGGAGATGTGAGAGGCAATAAATTGATCACAAAATGCTTGGGAGTTGATATTTCCTGGCACCATATCAACAAGGGTCTTTTTTATGTAGGAGGACTGTTCGTGAAGCTTGTCTTGAGGCATCGTAAACTGCCCTTTGTTTGGAAAGCTCACTTTGGTCACCTTGTGAGAAAAGGGCATTTCCTGTGTAGTGATAACATCGGGTCAGAGCAGTGTCACACTCCAACCTTAGAATTGTCTGGAGAGAATCAGTTTTTTTGTGGAAAGTTGAACATTAATGTACTTTTGATTTTGCATGGATATGTCAGTGGCTACATCCGCTACAATATTTATTTATTTTTTGTGCACTACTTCTTTGAACGTTTTACTATGAATTTTTCATGAGAATAGGTTGACTGGACATTGGTGTAATTACCCAAAATAATTTTTTATGTACCCTAATTTAAAAGTGAACACCTTGTTGCCGCTATAATGGCATGTTCTCTGTGAATCAGAGAGGGACTTGTCAGACAGACAGTAATGCATCTCTTGTCAAAAAGATGAACGGTGATCACCAGTCTGCACTGCACAGTTTGGTTTGTGGAGCTGCATGTTTTCCACTTGTAAGAATGTGGTTGTTTGGCTCCTACAAGAAAGATGGATTAGGCACAATCCATTTACAACATTAAGGCCAATACGAGTTGCATGTACACTGAGCGGTGATAAGTCTAAATTAACAATAATAAATTAGTTAATTGTCCTACACCTGCTTTGTGTCTGTGCATATTTCAATACAACAGTGATCTTCAGCTGAGATATTCCTCCAGTGTCTCATTGCTGACTCTCCAACCAACATCAATCCCACTGATTCCTGATAACGACATGTAGGCCGTGAGTTGACCCTCTTTCACCTGACTGAAGCCCACAATTAACCACCAAAAAGCAAACTCAATCAATTTCAATTTCACCTTTGTAGAGATGATCGAGTACACAAGGGGTTAATTATTCCTCTGCTGTATTGATTGGTGTTTTCATGCTTGCCTGTTAATTAGGGTGAATGATTTGGCACCAGTGTTGGAGAGATAAATGATTAGAAGGTGGGGAATGGCGAGTAAATCCTTGTCCCTGCTCAAGTTCCAGCTTCCTGTGCTGGATCCTCTGCTGTTGTCTTTTTTCTCTTGTTTTTTTTCCTTCCGAGTGAAACCAACCATGCATTCAGCAGATTACTGTAAGGGCCAATGATTCCATCTTTCAATCAATCTTTTTTTCCTCCTCTTGCTTGACAAATTCAGTTTGATGGAGGCATTTTCTGTCACTCAGATGTCTATGATTTTACATGTTTCGTGCTATTTACGTATGACAGGGCCATGTGGTGCAATGCATCGTGTTGAAAAAAAAGGTTTTCTTGTCGTGCAGCTTGTAAAAGATGGCATAAAAAGTTATTTTTGGTCTTCAGTTAACGCAGAGAAGTCTACAAGCTGTCTTATTGCCACAGATATGGTTCATGATACGGAATGAATAAAACCAAACCAGAGAAGAAGTTGTGCTTGCTGTGGGAGCACTTCATGAGTTCCCAGCCGCCTGCCGCTCAGCTATGCTCGGCTACACAGGTGACAGTATGGCTTAGCTGTGAGAGTCAGGCAGAGCTGCAAGGCAAGGTTAATTGAAATCCCATCCTATGTGAGGCGGAGAAGATAGAGCTGTAAAAGGCCCTTTAATTACTGTGGCTACTAATGAAAGATAATTGGGTCATATGGCAATGTCTCTGCTGGGGCTCGGCTGCAAGCAGTGGGAGAGAGTAAGTCCTATACAGACCCTGCGGCTCATCAGGCCGTAGCTTATCTCCAGAGACTGTAACATGAAGCAAAGCCCACGACTCCCGGTGGACGGGGTGCCAGTCCACCAGAGGTAACTCTCCCAGCTAGGGCAGGTACCCATTTACAACTGGGTGGACTGGGACAATGCACCAAATTAGCAGATCATTCATTTTAATGACTTTTGAACTTGAAGAGGGCTTTATTGTGTTATCATATTAGATTACACAATATTGAATGAATGAATGAATGAATTTTTTCAGCAAATAATAACAAAAATTTTTCAGTACGTGTGTGTATACACACACACACACACACACACACACACACAACATAACTGATTTCTCAGTCAATCTTAAAGCCGAAAGGTGTAGACAGAAGCCAAGCTTATAAACATCTACACCGATTACTTCACAAGATTCTACGCATCAGAGAACAGAATGAGCAAGAACAAGAGCCAAAAAAAAATGAAATCAATGAACTTAACTCTTTCATCATAAAATATACAGTAACACTCAGCACACAGTCCAAAATTGACAATATTCAATAATACTCAGTTTACATGGTTTTCCATCCTGTAACCAGAAATTACATAGTGTTTGTAAAGTCTTTTGAAGCTGCCCAAAGTACGGCATACTTTAGTGTGCTCAAGCAACTGTTCCAAGATTTTACTCCTGTTACAGAAACACATTGGCCCTCATTTATCAATATTGTGCAGAATCGGGTGTAAATTCTGGGTGCAAATTGGAAATACGCAGGAGTTAACGCGGCATTTATGAATATTGCGCACTGCCCTGATTTGACCGTACACACCTGCGGACATTGATAAATGTGGCGGATGAAAGTCACCGTAATTAAGAAGGGAACACCCATAAATATGCACTGTGAGGCACTTCCACGCCTCGTTTTTGCGACACGGAGCAACAGATGACGGCAAAAATGAGAAGAGAAAAAAAAAAAAAAACTCACGGAGCAGGAGGCCCAGACCGTCACCAGAGGGATTGTTGGGGTGGTTCACTACAGTCTGGGGGTTTTTATGATTGTGGGGACAACCCAGGACCAATCCCTTCGTGCCACGGATTAAAATGGATTAATTTTTC
>CABFOU010310209.1:0-10634 GCA_900660325.1 Opsanus beta
AAAAAAACATTTGTAAGGATTTTCTTCAGAAAGCTGCTGTGTATAAACAGCTCTGTGGCCATCATAGAGCTGGATCATGTAGAAAAGCACTTTGACATGATCCAGCTCTATGTTGGCCACCCAGCTCTATGTCTGTGGCACATTTCTGCACTCTGTCCTCTTCCGTGTTTTGACCTGATGCCTCGTTCCTATTGGACAACGCGAAGCTACGTCACAGCGCGACGCATCGAAAGTTGGAGCGGGTTGAACTTTGACCGTGGCAGCCTGAAGACAAGCGGCGATGCACGCTCCCGACGAAGCGTCGCTTCAGCTCGGTTTTTGACCGAACGCGACTGGAAACCTCAAAAACGCGGCACTTCTCATTGAAATCAATGTTATTTAGGGATTTTTTTTGACGCTTCTAACGCTGTTGACGCGTTCAGTGTGAAAGGCCCTTACTCTGTATTTGACCCAGTAATCCTTTGTTTCTATGCTCTGCATCCCTTGCCCAAGAATATGCGGGTAGTTGTTCTTAAATATGAGGATGATTTTGTATATCTGGGGTTTACCTCATCCCTGATGGGGAGCAGAATGATTCCAACTACCCACAGGTCCTATCCTTTTGAGATCTACACCATACAACGCTGCTTTTTTTTAATTTATTTATTTTTTTATTAATGAAGCAAAGTGTGTCCAGGGGTCGGGGGTCACCTAAATTTGTAAAAAACGCATTGAAAATAGCAACAGATTGAAACTTTTGTCCAAAACTGCATTGTTGAGATCCTTACCATTAACCTGGGTGCACAATGTAAGTACATGGACTGATACTTCATTTGGGCTGGACATAACATTACCAGAGGGGTCATCAAATGCCACGGTACAAATTACAGGTGGGGGGGTGATCCTCGGTGCATGAATGCGCTTTATAAGTAATTTCCGTTGTAGTATTTGACAATAAATGTGCAGTCAAATGTGAGAGGAGGCGGAAGCCCTGTTCATGGTCCTAACTCAAACCTAGAAGAAAACTACCACTACCCAGAAATACACCAAATAGAAAATGTGACTCCTGCAGCAGGTTCTCCGTTTGTATTTGTACTATTCTGTACTTACTCTGTTTACATTTGACAAAATCTTCAAACGTCTATACTACTTGGTCTAGATGAGCAATTACGTGAATGCCATCGTGGAGAAAATTTAATGTCTCTCCAAGTTTAACAGCTGTGATCTTAATTTTGATCCAGAACAACTGCAAACCCAGATGCTCCAACTTTTCACTCAACTTCTGAGAGGATTAGAAATACAAAACAAGAAATGTCCAAATACACCAGGCTTTTAACAGCTCCTTAAACTGATTAGAACTCTTAAAAAATAAATAAATCCAGCCACTGTCTATTGATACCAGTTTAACACACATCAATGCAGATGTTGGCGCTTACCTGCATTTCTCTTTAAATTTGGACTTACAGATGGATTCAAACCGTTGTGTCCAGGTGTAGTGGTTTGCATTTTGACGGAGGCGAGGACAGCGTGTGGAGCAGAGCTCGGGGAGGAAGAGAGGCGGTACAGGCTGTTCGTGTAACTCGGACGTCGACCTTCTCTGCGGTTACTGTCAATGGCAACCTGCAGCTCACCTGGAGAACTCAGGCCCTTCTTCTCACACTCAAACGCATAAAGATACTTCATGTACCTGTACAGATAAGTTACACATCAGTCATATTGTGGAGTGCAGACGCAGCTGATCAAAACACAGACAGACAGTCTGGGTGATAAAGACCAAGCATTTGATCTGTGCTCAACACATGTCAGATCACACAGAGGGTCCCAGCTCTCCCTCTCAGAGTCCCCTGGGAAAAATAAATAAATACATAATAATAATAAAGGCATATCTTATGTACTTTTACACTTACAAGGCCCTAAATGTGTCCAAAAAACAACAACAACAACAACAACAACAAACACACACCCTTTTGAGAGCTTCTCACTCAAACAGTATGGAAGGTAAAGCAGAGTTGCTTCCCTGGCATTTATGACGTTAGGCTGTGTGGATGCAGTGACAATATTTCTAACTCTTGTGGGACTGCAAATTTTTTGAAATGTTTGATTTTCAGATAAACAAACATTTTAGCCTGTGGGAAAAACACAGAAGTGGTGTTTTGTTTTTTGTTTTGCATGCGCAAAAACAATTGTGAAATGGGAATTGTACATACTTGGTGTGTTTGGCAATATTCTCTTACACTCATATGTAAGCAGAATGTAGTAGGTAATATAATGTTTTCTGACTATTTAATAATAATAATAATAATAATAATAAGGCATATTTTCTTCACCTTTGAAATCAGGATGGAAATTAGGGTCAAAAATCAGCAAAAGGAGACCAACCTTAAGCATGATTAAAGCCCAAATTTGTGTAGTATGAAAAAAGTAAATGTACCTGTAGTTAAAATAGCATGAAATGGGGATAACTCGCTGTTGCGTTAAGTGATATCAGGCATTTTAGACAAAATTCGTGATGCAGGAAATCCTGCATCACATCGTAAAACTTTAGTCAATTTAAAACATTATTGGGTTGTTAAATAAAAACAACATTGCAATAGGTGTCAGAATGATTTCTATGATGCACACCGACAGTTCTACATCTGGCAATATTATACATTTATTAGGTATGACAGTTATAACAAAAAGTGAGGATTTTCGGCTTTGAAATCAAAGCAACACCTACTGGGTGCGCAGGGTGAAGGCGGCACTGGTGATGGAGGTGGGCAGATGGAGACCTTTGGTGATCTCCCTCCAGATCTTCCTGTTGATGACCTCTACTAGCCCACCCTTCTCAGTCACCAGCTTAAAAAGCCTGTACAGATCCAGCACCTGCTTCGCCATAATGGGGATGCGGCTCACAGGAGTTCCTGAATAAATGAAATAAAGCACACAGGATTATTCTCCTCTCTGCTTCTGCAAACAAGGTGGTGGTGGTGGTGGTGTGAGGTTAGCATAACCATTGTTACTCTTAAGCCACCTTGACACTTGCACCAATTTGATCCCAGGCACTGGCACGCAATCTTGTGTGCCAATGAGTAAACTTGTCATAAACGGTGCGTAAACTGTGCGTGTCAATGCGTGTCAATGACACGCATTGACACGCAGTGTTTGCGAATAGCTTGCGCAATGTTCACAACTAGTTCATGCAAATAGCACGAAATTTATGCATGCCAGAAATTTTTAACATTTCAAAATTTTCTTTGTGCACTGGCGCGCAGCCTCGCACAGTTTACAACAGTTTATGACGAGTTTACTCATTGGGATCAAATCGTGCAAGTGTCAAGGTGGCTTAGGCACAAAAAAACAACAACCAGAGGAGGACACAGACATGCCCTGATGTGCCCACATGAGGTCAGTGCTGGGTGTCGTGAGTAAGTGTGTTAATAACATGCGGACAGACGTGTCTCATGAAGTTGGTTTCCGCTGGATGGGGGTGGGGATACTTTGACAAAAGCAGCTCTTACTGCATGAGTGCAGGGGGGGAAGGGTGCTTTCTGGGCCAGCAGGGCTTGCCAATCACTGACAACCAATTCCAAATCTTCCACGATATTAATCGAAGGAGAACAAAAGGCAGATCTAGAAAAGTGGTTCTTTTTGCTCCTGATGAATACATGCACCCAATGAGTAAAGACTCATATCACCAGACTGCTTTTACTCTTGTTTAAATGGAATTTATTTGGTGATAAACCTTTAAATCAGGTAAAATGTTTCCAAAATAAACACAGAGATGGCATTTAAAGGGTCCAAAACGTCTTTTTATTAAGCCAATATTTGTTACAAACTCGTCTTAAAAACAGCTTACTGGAGAAAAAAAATAAAAAATGAAGATGTATCAACCCCCTCCCTCTTAAATGAAAAGGGGCTGCTGCCTGACACGCCCTCTCCAAAGGTGGAGAAATATAAAAGCACATTACCACCAACTTCCTAATACAAACCCACTTTTATTTTTCTTCTTGATTCCGATACTTTAACCGTGTCATCAGTCGCGCGCACTGATTGATTTTTCTTCTTCCAGGCTCACAATGACCTTTTTCTTCATTTCTTCTGTGGCTTGACGCGAGACACGACTAAAACAATAAATTAACAGCAACAACAACTCCCACAGACCATGTCAAGAGTTGTGTAACATAGTGTCTTGGCTCAGTGGACGTGTCTCACAAGGTAAGCAGGACTTTAGATACATCACAGAAGCTCCTAGCTACACCACAAAAAAAGAACAGTGAGACTTTGAGGATGTTTAACTTGAAACCTAAACCGCATTTAACCGCTTACACACACACACACACACACGCACACGCACGCACGCACACACACGCGCACACACACACACACACACACATACACACACACACCCCTGGTTAGCCCAGATGACAGGAAACCTTGAATGGAGCACAGATTTCCTACGACGTCACCCTGCTTCAGTTGTTCCGTCTTAAACATTATCGATGTTATGCTAAGTGATAATCATGGTAAACACTGGGTCCAAATAAATTAAGTTGCATGACAACATTGCACAGCGTTGTCATGATGTTTTTACAGCCTCCCAGGTGTATATAGAGCTTTAAAATATGACATCGTAAGCTGGTTCTACCTGCTCTCTTCAAAATGGTGTTTTTTTGTTTGTTTGTTGTGAAGACTGATCTGAGCACAATGTGTGGACTTTTTTCATTCTTGTGTACAGTGGTGACGAATTAAACAAATAAGGTGAGTTTATATACATCCACATAAAAATTAAATTTTGTCAGTTTGGTGATAGAAGTTCAACTAAGTTCGCGGCTGGTGTGCTAGTAGACCACACGCTCTGCATAAACCTTCCTACATCTGGCTCATGCTGGTTTTACGGCGGAGTTATGGCGTGATCACGGCGCTACACGGCAGCTCACTATATAAAGTGTATGTACAGTATATTCCCCTTCATCTTCACCCCTTCATCACCACCAAAATGTCACAAGAATCTAAACCCTCAACAGGCTTAGCTAAAATGGAAAAAAAAAAAAGGCAATTGTAGTTGATAAATTGAGGGAGGACATATGCAACAAGACGAGCGCCGTCGCCATGTAGATATATAAAGATTTTGCATGATATGAACTTGCCCAGGCGAGGCTATGCAAATGAGACTTACCTCGTTTTTGCATGAACACAAACAGTTCATCCAGGAACTCCTTCCTCTGTGGATCATTATCGAGTTCATAAAGCTGCCATTTGGAGAAAAAAACAAAACAACACATCACAATCAAGATACACAACTTCATGACAAAACACCTTTAAATTTGACATGAATCATCTACTCTCACACTCACCTTGGAAAAGTCCCTGGATGGTTCTCCTCTTGCTTTTCCTCCGTCGTTCTCCTCAGCCCAGAGGACATTGCCCCTCTGCAAGGACATCACCAGACAAAAATGCTTATGCTTTTTAGAAAATGTATAATGGGAACAAAAGGTGAGCAAAAGCTGCCAAAACTGGTGCAGAATTATGATGCTACAATTACAGCACTATAAGAAGTACATTACCATCGACACTGACCCACAAGACAGATTAGAAATCATATTAAAATGAAAACAATTAGCTAATGTCCTCTTCAGCAAACTTTTTCTCACTTGTGTTCACAGCACTGAAAGCATCATTACATCCTCCTACATTAAATCATCAGTGTGAGCATGAGCTGACTGTGCACGCAGCTCTTCACTGTGTTTATGCATTTTCACGCCCGCCAAGGACGTAGTAAAATCATTGGCATTTATTCATTTATCTGTCTGTCTGTCTATTAGCAGGATTATGTCAAAACTACTGCACGGATTTTGACAAAATTTTCAGCACAGATAGATATTAGGCCATGGAATACTCCATTAAATTTTGGAGGCGACTCAGATCCTGGATCAAGATTTCACTTTATATGGGCTTTGAAGGATTTCGTCAAAACTACTTCTCGGGTTTTCACCACACATTGGTGTTAGGCCTTGGAAGACCATTAAATTTTGGAGGGGATCTGGATCCGGATTTCACTTTGTAGACTTTTAAGGAATACGTCAAAACTACTTCATGGATACAACATCATGATGTAAAACCAAGATCAGGAAGACACTATTTTGTTTCAGCTTGTGAATTAAATATCAGATCGCAACATCTTGATCAGTCGGACCATTCTGGATCAGTACGCAATTATTGCATTTTGTTGTGGAATCCAGATCCAGGTAAAGCCCGGCTCGAGATATGAATCACATATCTTTTATTTTGAGTCCCCATCAACCCTTGGCGGACGTCAGAAATCTCCGATTGCTCTTGTATTCAAGTGAGTCTGTTTAAAGCTGGCCACAGTACGAAGGCTACTTTATTAAACAGGTCAACATGGCATGAGCCATCTATCACAGCCCCTAACGGAGTGGTGCAAAATCTTACTGACAAAACCCATCTTTTACAATGATGAAAAGTCACGCAACCTGACCATGTCCCATGTAATACCTGTGCAGCAAACACATACAGTACTGCGCAAAACTTTTAAGCACATTGACTCCTTGCTTTGAAGATACTGTTGTTCATGAGTTAAACTGCTCTCACACCTGCCCGAGTTTGGTGTTATAATGGGTCCAGCTATAAGCAATTCTCCCATCACCATGTTCAGCGCTGAATCCTCCCAAGCATGCACACTACTTGTCAAGAGTTCAGAATCTCCACCCCCAGAGATCAGTGGACTCCCAGCCACCTCTGCCCCACGCACATACAGCTCAGGACAACCCCAAGAAACAAACGGTAACTCTGGGTGCATAATCCATCCTCAACTCTTCATAGCCAGGGGTAATTTTTTGTGTGTTCAGTGTGAAACATTGCACGGTGAAGTGTGTCGAGCCTGCACTGATCCACCTTGAACCATAAGTCCAGCTGCATTGCTGAAAATTTTTTTAACTAACCTGTCCTGACATGATGATCTTTGCTGAGCAGCATGCAGACTTTCTCCCGGGACACACAAAGGAGCGGTGTCGTGTGTAATGAAAAATGGTTGTTTGGAAGCCATTCTGAATTTAAAACTCAAATTAAATTATTTAAGCACAAACGTATTTATGGTGAACCATAAGTTTGGTCTCATGGAATTTTTTTTTAAATTAAGGTCTTTATATATGGTTTTAATGGGGAAAAAAAAAGCTTCAAAAGATATTCAGTTTACTGCCAAATTGGAGTAAAGCAGATAGTAAAACCAGATCATCAATGATGTTGTAGCTCATCCTGGCCCATGAGGGTCTTAAACAGTAATTTAAAAAAAAATAAATCAAATTACATTGCTGCCATGTTCAAGAAATTCACACTAAATGACAACTAAGTAATGAGATGAGGATTGAGGGAAGAGATACAGTTTGGCTGAAAATAAATAAAAGTTGTAAACAATTTGATTACAATGTGAAAATCAACAAACGACCAAGTTTTGTTCCTGAAGAGGAGTTCTAGGCAATTGGCTCAACGCTAGAATCCTCCCAGAAACAAGTTTTCGTTCCAGTAGATTTGGTCTATTTGAAAATAACACTGGTTGTACATTAAAATACGAACATGTCTAATGTGAAAACCTCAACACATTTAAGCTGCACAAATGGGAGAAATCTGGAGTGGAACTTGGAAAAATTCCAGCGAGAAATCAATAAAAATGGTGCGCATGCGCAGTGTCCGCGTTATATTACATTAGACGTGCCTATTCATGCACATTGATGTGTATTATCGACGTGCCTATCAGTTACCCTTCCTCTCCGACTTGTATTGACAGCATCAGCAGAGAGACTGGCTTCCTGCGTTGTCGTCGGGATTTAACACAGCCTCACATGCGCTGGTCATAATATAACAATTAATTATAACAAATAATGTAACAATTACACGTATATGTTCGACTCAAACAAACACGAGAATTTTGTTTTGAACCATTTACATATTGTAAATTATTCTTGATAATCTGGATCTAGTCTGGTCTGTTTTTAACTGTACGTTTTTAGACATGTTAGACTTGTGTAGACTGTAGCTTAACACCTATAACTTTTCATTTTTTAAAAATACCAACTTTTTCCATGTTGATAGAAGAATACCCCCCAAAGAGTATATTACATGTCATAAATGTCCTATTAATTTCTAAATTCCTGTTTTCCTTTTCTGATGTTATAACAAGCACCCAAAGCAATAATAATCATCATTTTCATCCATTAATCATCATCAAGCTTTCCATGCTTTTCTTGTCTACAGGGCAGATGTAGAGCACATCATTTAAAATAAGTTGTCTCCATGCATGTTGTCCAGCCGTTGCTGCCCTGCCAGCTTCCATTACTCCTTACCAAGTGCTCTTCCAAAAGGGAATTTAAATTAATTGCGATAAAAACAGTAATGATTAGATGGAGCTCACCAACACAACTGAACCACCTCAAAAAGACCATAAAGACAATAATTTGCTTTGACTTTCGGAAAACCTGCAAACTATGTCAGAATCCTTGGAAAAATACAGAGATGTCATAACGTTGAGGAATTGGCGCAAGCAAAATAATTGTGTCTTTTATGTTAATTCATGTGCTAGCATACAAACATGAACAACATATCAGGCCAGTTTTGTTGCAGCTGAAACGTTTTCTTGGCACGACTACGAGTTACATTACATTTTTAAAATATATAAAAATGAAGACAATCGATAATTTTTTTAATATCACATTATTATAACTGATACCAAAATTTATCTTTTAAGAACTACAAGTCTTCATAGCCGGGGTTCCTTTTAAAATGAGGTCACTGTCATAAGTCATACACATGTACTAAATTGAGACACTTCAATTCTACTTATACACTTTTTCATACTTGTATGTATTAGTAACACTTTATGCCAGTATGGAACACAGAAGAACGTACTTGTAATTAAAATAAACGACTTGGTCTCTTTAAATTGCTTAACCATATTAAACAGTCATGTCGTACTTTAAACATCCACTAAATCTGACATTAACCACTGTTACACAGAATGTCATTTAACCCAGAACTATGAAACACTCTTCAAATCCCACTTGTCACATAATATTTTAATGAGCAAAGAAGCAGACCTTTTCCCTTTTCATTGACGCTGTACTGATAGTCTTTCTTTACACAGAATACATGAGGACTGCAGAGATGCTGACACACTGAAAAAAGGAGCTTTACTTCCCCAGCAGAAAGCCATTTGATAGGACAGCAAATAAACAGTCTTTTCACTGGGAAATAGAAATAAACCCCTTCCCCCCTTATTGATGAGCCCGCTGTAAATCTGTTAACAAAAAGCCTTCACACATCCAACTGTGAGCATCCTGATAACATGTAGGTGGTTTGGTTAAAATGTTTAAAATAAAAAAATAAATGATAACAATACAAAGAACCTTTGTTATCCTGTATTTAATTTACAACTTACCACATTTACCTTTAAGGCTACTTTTCTACATGTGCGTCTCCAGCCAACATGGTCAAATTTCAAACAGCCTTACTGCTAACTTTACTAGAAATTACCTTTTTAAGAGAGCTTCATTCCATTGGCTCCAACAGAGTGACATAAATTTACCAATACAGTTCACTGGAACCACATGGGGAAGGGATTAATCCATATCTAATTCTTGGACCTTTAGTTTCCTGATCTAGAGCATTTAGCAGGCCCCACACTGTGCACGAGAGCGAGCACGGCTCATTATACCGTGCCACGCTGTAGATTTATGGTGAGCACAATTTCAGCGGTTTAAAAGAGGGAAGCGACGATAGGACACAAGATACAAGCAAGGATAAAAGTAAAAAGAAAAAAAATATATATTATATATATATATGTGTGTGTGTGTGTGTGTGTGTGTGTGTGTGTGAGACTGAAATTTATTTATTTTTTAAACGGCCAAATCATAAGCTGGTCCCCATCTACCTTTTTATAGAAACCCTTTTGCGAACACGTCCTAAGATTTAAAAGGTAAAACAAGGTGGCGGCAGCTAAGAAAACAATCAGAATCAACAGAAATCTTTTAAAATACAAAAAGATTAAATACGTTTCTTTTTCCTGGTCAAAAAAGGATGAGCAGAAGTTTTTAAAATGGTTTGATCTTCTCTTCATATTTAGAATAGGCTAATAAAAAATAAAATCACTGGCAAACAGAAAAAGTAAAAATGACCAGTTTTCTCTTATTCCAGACATGCAAGTAGGGTGAAGTCAAAAAATCTGAAACTGTCGGACTGCGAGCACCAACACTGGTGAGGGTGTTACCCTCCCACAGGTGGAGGTCTGGGGGGGCCTCCCCTGGGAAAATTTTTTGAAAATGAGGCACCAAACTGGTGCATTTTGAGCACGGTTTTAAGGATGAATAGAACACAAAGTCCATATTTATTTTACATATTTACACAGAGTGAGGGTCGTGGTAGCAGGGGGAAAAAAAAAAAAAAAAAAAAAATTGTACTATTTTCATTACAAGAACTTTCCATTCATGACAGAATGGAAGCCACAGCAAGGACACAATTATGCAAAATTTGAAACTGCACAGCAACGCACAGTAAACTGATTGAACAATATTCAATTAAACTTATCTGAACTGATATTCAATAGTAGAATAATTTTGTCATTCATAGCTGTGTAGGTTCAAAACAATGAGGTTCTAGATGATATG
>CABFOU010310364.1:0-10945 GCA_900660325.1 Opsanus beta
AATCTTGTAGATCTTTGAGTTCAGCTCATGAACAATGTGAGCAAAAACAAAAGTGTTCCGTTTATATTTTTGTTCAGTGTAGTTCAAAGTTGTGTTCTTGGTAGTCAATATGATTACATTTCAAATAATATGTTTCAAATTGCAGCATAACCATAAACTGTGTAAATACTGGACAAAACCTGCGTGACGTCTCCCATAGGTGGAGGTAGAGACCCAGAACAGCCGATATGACACCCATATCTGGACGTCACCCCATGTTGGCAGTGCTGACTTTGGTTACGTCACGATGAACTCATTAATGGATAAAGAGGTGGAGGGTGGATGGCTCCCTTGTCTGACAAAACAAGCCTGAATGCACCTCTCTCTTTGAGGAAGAACCAGTTGCGCTAACAGGCTAAATTTGGTTCAGATGTTTATTAGATCATATTTTTGGGGACTGCACAGTGGTTCTCATAGCAGCTTGAGAGAACCTTGTGGTATGGACATAAAAAGTTATGCACAGCGTATTTTCTCAGTAATTGTGCATTAAAAGGACCTGAAACTGATCAGGGTACCAACAGCTGCTAAAAGTTCTAACTCCATTAGCATACAACATTAACTATGATGAGAATTTCACTCAGCACAAATATTACATCAGAGATGTCTGATGCTAATCTGTCGGGGTGTTTCACCATACAACAAGCTGTTTGTAATACAATGCTCAAAACAACCGCAACAACACAAGTGCTTGCAGCCGCATCGAATGGATACTGAGTTATCAAAGCTCTGACAGCTGCCACTCAAAGTGGCCACGCCCCTAATTATGACTATTACTATAACTAGTTACTGTCACAACTTTATGTTTTAAAACGTCTTAAACTAAGAAGTTAGAAGGAAATTCACCCCCGTGCAGTTGTCATGGAGGAGGAAATGGTAAATGGACTGCATTTATATCACGCTTTTCCATCTGCATCAGAGGCTCAAAGCACTTTACAATTATGCCTCACATTCACCCATTCACACAGACACACCGATGTCAGGGTGCTACCATGCAAGGGGCCCACTACACACCGGGAGCAACTAGAGGATTACAAACCTTTCCCAAGGGCCCTTAGTGATTTTCCGGTCTTACTGGGTTTTGAACCGAGAAGCCTCTGGTCTGAAGCCCAAAGCTTAACCACAAGACCATCACCTCCCCATCGAGGTGATGGAAACTATCGGTAGAGACCAAAACCGTTTTTGGTATGGCACTGTAAACATTTTTATTTATGCTCCAAGTCAGACATTTTAATCTGCTCACTTTTAGAGCCAGCCTCAAGTGGCCAGTCAAGGAAGTGCAACTTTTCCTTCTTCCGGGTGGACTTCATCTGAGATCATCGAAGTTTCCTGCTTGAGCGTAATGTCAAAGTAATTACGATGTATAATTTATGTAGGATTTTCAAAATGAAACTGCTTCCTGAAATATTCAATTACTGAAAACGTAGGTTTGGATGAAAGCAGACTAACAGCACATTTCTGCTACAGGTCTGGACCACTCCGAGACTCTCCTAATATACCTACAAAAAACTCAAAATACCAGGAAACTGGTGAATAGGGAATTTCTCTTAAATTCCTCTTACACACCATTTACTAACAAATCTGTTAGTACAAGTTGTTGTGTAATGGACTATAGTTGATCTGTGAGCTACAGTATGTGGACTGCTCCCCATGATTCGGCATGTGTTTGCACTGCAGATTAACCGCACAGTTTAAATTGTAGCATGAAATACAGATTTATTGTCACAGTGACTTGTTTTTGCAGTGTTGCAGTAAAATCAAAGAATTTGTGAGTTCATGTCAGTGAGAAAAAAGCAGTTGTACGTTTATGTGAGTGGAGCATGTTAAAAGCAGACAGCCTCTGCCACTTCGCCTTATGCAGGCTCAACACATTTCAGGGTCCAAACATGGAAAGAACTCTGAAATCTCAGGAGTTGAGGAGTGAGTGTGTGTGTGTGCTGTGTTTTCCCTGTGCCATCCTGTGGCCACTGAGCCTTTACCAGGCAGGGCCATACTAGCTGGTAGTATACTGAGCTTCCACAAAAACTGACTTTTCTTGATTTTTGTCAAGTGCTTGCTTGGGAGGACTCAACACGGCCAGTCTGCAACTGCGTAGGAGTATCACATGGGTTACGATAAGCTGAGTACCGTATCCGCAGGCTGGAACGCTGCCCTATAAAGCATCCGCCTACCTCCTTTGTAATGAAAGTTGATTAAATGCCCGCCCAAAATTAATTTCGTGACCCCAACAATCAGAAAAAGCAAAAAATGCTTAGTTTTCACCACATTTTTCTCGTTGCTTCCACGTCTTAAATGTGACGACGTCATCAGTGTGTGCTGGTCTTTCTGCGAGTTCCGTAAACGTACTAAGTGACCCACAATAACTTTTGTTTTGCATAGGGAATTATATATTTTTAAACTCATTAATTATGTTACCTATGCACACAATGTTTTTGATTTTAAATCAGTAGTAGTCACATGGCAGTGATGTCAATTTGAGAGTTCAGACTACGAGTTGCGCACAAGGTGGAATGGATTAGTTGTGATGAAATCAGACATTTTATTAAAATATAAGGAGGGGTGGGCTTTCCAACTGATGTAATATTGACCGCGCACTCGTGCAGCCACCCCACCCTGCCACAACGTCCAAATACAGTACTTCAGTGCCTAGCCAGGGTTTTCTATATTATTTGAAAATATTACTTAAAAACCTTGTTTCATTGTTCTCTAAGCGCTTTAATAAATGTAAAACAAAGTTATATTTGTCTCCTTTTTTCTTTGCTGATCCACATTTGTTCGTTTCACGACTAAAAACCAAAATCCGATCTGAACTGTGAATTCTGTGATCCATTGCACCCCGGGTACACGTGGTTCTTTACATGTGGCCCGGTGTGTTTGTATCAATATGTTTGTCCAACGTGCTAAAGATTCAATTTTCCATCCTGACCAAATTCTTTTTACTCTTGCACAAAGACCTTCTTCAGACTGCCAGTAAAAATCCAATTTATGTGCATATTTGATTTGAATCTGATTCCATGCTGCAAGTCTTAAGAGTCAAAAGTTACATGAAATCCATTCTTTTTCCAAATCGGTTTCAAGCCTCATTGGTGGGTAGTTTGAAATGTGATTTGAATCACACTTTTGCAAATCCGTTTGTAAAATAACCTCCAAAAAAGAGCACTCAGATGACACCTCAGGCCTGAAACAAACTGCACGTCACGTCGAACACGTGCAGGAGTCTCGCACGCATGTGTATTTACAAGGCTTTACAGTGCACATTCAGTTTGGACTTTTTTGTGTGCACGTGTGTGCGTGTGGGCACGCAGGTTTTTTTTTTGTTAAAGGTTCACTTGACTGATCAAACAGTCACCCAACAGTACACCCCATGTCATTTTTACCCAAGGCCAAAATATGGCCATCAGGTAATGCAACCGGCTGTCCGGCTGTCCGTCCGGCTGTCCGGCTGTCCGTCCGTCCGTCCGTCCGTCCGCCCGTCCGTCTGTGCTCAGCATAAGTCCATTCCTATTACTGCCAGACCTTGGACAAGTTCAAAGATGCCTAACCTTGACCTATTTTAAGAGGTCAAAAGGTCACATTCTGTTTCTTATTTTTATGCTCATACGGTTGAGGGTATTTTAACATTGTGTTATATTATAAAATATACCTAAAGATATAAATTAAATGAATACAGATAAACTCAGCAGATTTGATTATAATTCATAATTCTGTGAGTCAGAACTGGCAGCTGCAGCGTTCTGACGCTGAACAGCTGTCACGTGACTGTTTACATATTTTGTGTTCCTTACTATAGCAACCGGTGTAGATTAGACGGCAGATGAAGACTATAATATGGACACAGAAATTGGATTGTGTCACTGGCTGTATATGATGTGTACAGTCAATCAATGAAATCAGATTTGAAGCAGATATGCTTTGAAGTGGTCGTCTGAATAAAGTCAAAGTGTTCCATAAAATGAGCATCAAGATCCTCAGAAGTGAGATGACATTGTGGCAACCATTGAGTGTGGCAAAAAAGAAAAAAAAAAAGAAAGAAATAAGATGTCTTCCTCACCTGTCTCGGCTCCTGCGGGAAGGGAAGGCAGCGTTGCAGCCGTCAACTGTGCACATGTGCATCTCCTTTAGGTGGACATTTTGGTAGTGCAGCTTCATGCTGTAAGGGTTCTTAAACGTCTTACTGCAGATCTCACAATGGTGTAGAAGGTCAGGGTCGGGGTCCAGGTGAGAGATTCCTGAGTCACTGAAGTCTTGTACACAGTTGTCAGACCCTTCTTTTTCATTGTTTAAGAACTGGAGCGTGCCCCCGTTAGTCATCCTGTGCTCTCCCTCGTCCCACCTGAGCTCAGAAAGCTTTTCGGCTGGACACTCTCTGTCCTCTTTTTCGTCCTTCTTAATGTGTTCATCACAAAATAAATGGTTCTCACGGTTGTTCTCCCTCAGCTTACTGTCGAAGCACGAAGTCGTACAGGTGATAACTCCCGTATCAGCCTGCTGTGGTCCAACATTTTTGTCCTCCTTGCCATTCAACTTTAAATCTTGGTCCACAAGACACTCTGCCTCTTCTCTTTCCCTCTCTTCATCACTATATACTCTTCTCTCCTGCTTCTTTTCCTCAGTCTCTTCCTCAGCTCCCCTTGCAAACATTTGCCCTTCTTCTCGAGTATTTTCACACTCCTTGTCCCTGTTCAATATAGCAGCTTCATCCTCGGAGCTGCTGCCCTTATCCATCTGCTCATCTCGCTCTATTGCCTCCTTCTCTATTTTTATTGGCATACTTGATTTTCGAGACTTTTTCTTTGGTATAGGGTCTACTACGCACGGTTCAGGGGCCATGGATGGTTTGACAGGGACAGATGAGGACAGTAGTGGGAGGGACGGCAGTGTTCCTGGGGTGTTGGCTAGCTCTGCTGGGCTCACTAGACTGCGGTAAAATGGCAGGACTGGCTGTACTGTTTTTAAGTTTGGGAAGAGGATGCCACTTTGACCCATGCTGGGGAAGGAGGTGCCGTGGAGTTTAGAGCCGGTGTCCATGTGGCTCACCATGTAGCTGGGCACTGTCTTATGGCTTTCTGCAGAACACACAGAGATAGAGGTGCCATATTCGGGCCTCTTTTCCCCTTGAGAGCCTTCATCACTGGACAAATTACCTCGTAGGTCTTTGTCTCGATTGTTGCGATTCATGGGCATGTGCAGGCGTGGGTTTGGATTGGCACTGTGGCGATTCCGGCTGCGCAGTGAGCTGAACACCATGTTACAGCCCTCAATGGTACACTTGTGCTTAATTTTTAGGTGCACTGCGTTATAGTGGATTTTCAATGTACCTTTGTCATAAAATGTCTTCTCACAAGCATTACAAAATACACGGCCCTTCTTCAGAGAACCTGGCCCGGCTCCTGCCCCACTGCTGCTGCCATTCCTGTCCAGAGAGCGCATCTTACCTTCAGGTGACATCTGTGTTAGTTCAGAGCTCATGGAAGGTGTGCAGGGAGTGGAAGGTCCATCAGAGTAGTTGTCACTGGTGGAGAAGTCCTCAGCTTCGATTTTTGTGGTGGCTGGGAGGCTGTCAGCTGTTTTTTCTCGGTTTTGTTCTAGTTCCGTGCAGAACGAGGCAGAGCTGGTGCTGAGCATGCTGGACTCTGGAAGGTGAGAAAGATGGTGAATGTTGTCCCTCCTGAGACAGTCCTGTCCTTGATCTTCTTGTCTCTGATCTTGCTGGTCCAATGTCCCTCGGCATGGCTGCTGGGGCTGCTGGTGCTGCTGCAGTGTACCCGATGGGGAGCCCAGAAATGGTGCAGGAACAGAGCCCAGCAGCTGGAAGGGCAGCATGAAGGCCATGCTGTTGATGAAGTTCTCAAAGTGGTGCATGCTACTACCACTTAGCTTCTCGGTTTTGGCTGTGGAGAGGTTGGCAGCAGTGCGCGGGGTGTTGCGCTCAATGAAAGTGCGGATATCAGAGTTAGTGCGGGTACTGGGAACCAACACTGCCTGGCCCTCCTTGTCCTGCAGAGCCATTAGTTCCACAATGGACTTGGTCTCACCAAAACGTAGGAACTGCTGCAGTGTGGCGATCTCCTCCTCGAACGTCATGATAGCCCATCGATCCAGAACCTTCCCAGCTACATCCTACAGACAATAAGAGAAGATACAGCAGAAAGTAGCAGGGTATGAGAGTAAGGGTACGATGTAGATTGAGAAGGAAAGTCGTACGATAGGGAAGAAAGCAGTTTCATCATAAGCATTGTAAGTGATTTGGTTTGCTCATACATATTCAAAGGCTAAATTTAAATGACACTCCCTGTAATACAGGCTGGCAGGGCAGCAAAATAAAGGAATCAGATGGAGAGTTAATACAAGCGGGCACCACAGAACCCCGAGAACCCTCATTACACAGAAACACTGTTTCATCTCAGTGCAGGTCATTTCTCTTCATTTAAATCACATGATGAGAGACAACACAGCAACCACGTGAGCTTACAAGTACATATGTGCAAAGGCAGGGAAAATTTCATACTGCCTGAAACACGCCACACACACATAGGTGAAGGACGGGTGATCAGAAGGCGCCTCATTGATCAAGTGGCGCTCTCCCTCAGCCCGCCAGTAATCACATGTGAGTTTGGGCGTCTTTGAATGTGAGCAGCAGCTTCGTGCCGTAACCGTGATTAATATTTCATCACAGAGCATTCATCTAGGCGCCTGTCGAGGATTCTGACTCTACGTCCGCCATTAGATCAGCTAACATGAATTAAACGCAGCCCAACTTGAATACTTGATGATGTACTAATCGACGTGAGAGCCTGCACTGACACGGCGCCTGCAGCTCAGGGCTCGGCCTGCTTGGCTCCATCTTGAGAGGAAATCTGAAGCAAAAGAAATAAGATTTACAAATCTACACAGCATGATGCTGAGACCTCCCCAAGCTCTGTGGTACACAGCAACAAGCAGGCCGTGTCAGCGCCGGGACGGCTGATGGCACTGGTCACTACCTCACATCTCTTATCAGTCATGCTTTTTCTTCGCCTTCTCCTTTGACACCTCCCCCTTCTCTTTTAGATTCCCCCCCCCTCCTGTCAGGCTCCTGGTCTGCCCATCAGCACTGTGGCACTGCTTTGATGATGAACACTGAGGGAAAGGTGACATTTAAATAGTCGGCTAATGCTGGCAGCCAGGGGTGTTTCAAGGGGCTCTGGGGGTTCCAAGCAAAAGGGACCTGGGGGAGCCCTACATACACCACCTAAGACCACATCATCACCCGCCCTCAAGGCAGCCAGTGCATATGATACCTAGTTTTAAACCAAATAAATCAATAATAAATAAATAAATAAATAAATAAATAAATAAATAAATAAAATACTTTTACAGTTCACAACCACCATCAGTTTTATGAAATCCTTAACCCACAGCCACGGGCATCATTCTAACTTTTATTAATATTTTGTATTACCGGAAGACTTTGCAAATTCAGTGGTATAATGTGCTACTTAAATACATTAATAATGGTTTAGAGTAAGCTAATATACTGACTGACGAGCTGTTGTTAGCATTTAATTGACAGCCAGCTCATTTTTCTGCTGGTTGAGCAAATAAAACCTTTGGCATAACCAATTTATTCAGCAGATTCAATTGTTCCACTGTCTTTTTTCTTCTCCTCTTCTTGTATGTGCTTTTTTAATGTTTGTTGACTGCCTGAAGGGTTGATGTACTTCATGGTGCTTTGTAGGTTGCTGCTCTGAATTCACAAAGCACTGGCCAGCAAGCTAGTTGTATGAAAAATAAGGGTGTGCCATATCATACTGTCCACAATAATACCGGTTATAAATTTTTATATGATCAAAAAAAGAGTGTCATATCACAATATAAATAGCTGGGTTTCCATTACAGATTAGGAGAGTAGCAAGATGGTACTAGTGTGTTTGGCAAGCTGTCCGCTTTACTTTTTCCAGGTTGTTTTCGTGTGTTTTTCTGTGGTTGGCAATGTTTCTCCTCTCCTGGTTTTTAAGGTCAAGCATGATTGCTCCAGAAACATCTGTGGGAGTTGTTAATCGATTTCATTCTGCAGAAATGAGTGAGTCTCTTTTCCGTCAGTCGTGCCGCTGTGTTAGCGAGGGAGGGGAGAGGGAGCAAGTGGCAGTCTGAGGACAAAAGTGCTGCGCACCTAAGTAGAAGACTGCCACTGGCACGCTAGAAGGCTATAAAATCCACTCACTGTCCAGGCTCACAGGACAGTGTGTGTGCCAGATTCTTCACAGTGTGCCAGATTCTTCACAGTGTGCCAGATTCTTCACAGTGTGACAGATTCTTCACAGCAAACAAAAATGCTCTGTTGTGTGCACATATGTAAAGCAGCTCAGCTCTGCCCTTGGTCAAACAGACACTTATCCAAGTTGGACTTAAAACCAGCACAAACACATTGTCAGCCTGCAACATTGTTTGTCTGGGGGCACAGACCCCGCCCCCCAACCCCCACCAGATTTAAAACCTTCAGACAGAAGAACCTAACGACTGTGAACCTGTTACTGACAGCAGCGCTCTGCTTTACACAATCAGCAGTGACATTACATCACATCAGATCACTGTTCACCAAATTACTTATAATTGAACCGTAATTCCTATAGTCGTCTTTACGATGATATTCCCATATATGTATGTTGTTTTTTTAAACACACATTTTAATTAAGGGTATTTTCCATTTCCTATTTCAAATTGTGCAATTTTGCATTCATGTTCTAACGCACACAAGCTTAATCATGTCTAAAACCAGTGTGTCAGCCTCCGATCATTAACTTCTTTTTTTAGTCATAAATATTATTATTGCAAATTTCCTTGAAATATCGTGATATAATTTTGAGGTTACATCATCCGCCCCAATGGAAAAAAGGCGGTGTTCCTAGGCATGTTGTTGCAGTCTAGTTTGTGTATAGAATTTAAGGGGATTCAAATGAAACTGTCATAATCGTATATAGTCAACTGTTCTCGGTGGTGCCCTGCAGTGGCCTTGTTAGCCTACCCTGGTGCAATGCCCCACCTGGCAGCATCAACCCGGTCCCAGAGTCCTGCTCACCTGGAGGATGTATCCTCGTATGTAGTCCTGCAGCGTCCAGTCCAGTGCGTTGAGGATCTGGATGACTTCTTCCTGTTTGAGGACGGAGAAAAGGCGGTCCAGGAGGATCTTGAGGCGGATGGGGATAGCTTGGGTGCCGTACAGCATCAGACTGCAGATATCAAACACCACGTTGGAGTGCACGATCTCCACCTGGCTGCTTTGGTACATGTGGTGCACCTTGAGTTTGCTGAGTGCTGGAACATAGTTAAGTTGGTTAAGTTACTGAAAAATAAAACAACTGATTAAAAGCTGCCTGCATGTGGTGGACAGAGCTCATACTTGCTGGGTTTGATAAAAAAAAAAAAAAGTCCTAAAGACTACAGTTAAAAAAAAAAGTACTAAAATATGACCTGGAAAAACACATTAACACACAAATTTAAATTTTCACATTTTCATGTGAAGTGTTTGCAAAAACATTTAACCCAATGTCACAATTTTCTGTCAGTATTCACCGATACTATTAATACTGCTGCACAGATGGAATGGTAACTCAAACAGTACACACGACGGTGCACAAACACAGATCCAAACTCAAATGTTTCAGGCACTTTGAGAATCTCTACAAGTTACAAAAGCTGCTAAATAGTCAACATTTTCAGATAAATTTAAAAAAGTGTGGCAACTTGTCACCTTTAAAAATTATAATTTCGATAATGTGATTGTTACATTTTACATTTGAGTGATGAACTAAACTGTTTGGTTTTTTTTGCTGATTGTGTTTCTACATTGCTGTCGACATTAGAAAGTCCACTTCAGTTTAATTTCTTAAGGCTAATGTTGAAACAGATTTCATTCTTATTTTCACATGGTTTTTAAGTATATTTTGTTCATTTGTATGATATTTGGTATTTGGAAATACCAAATAAATACCAGCGAACAGAAACAACGAGTTTGCTTACCGATGTTTAAAACTTACAGCACGCTAAAGATTAAAACTTAGCGACGCCATATGGGCTGTTAAGCTAGCCTAGCCTCCGCTAACACGTGCTAGAGACCGCGCAACGTCACAAATTTAAAAGTTCCTATTGAGGTGTGTTGTGGAAGCTGCAGTGATTTATGTGACACAAACCAAAACAGCCAAAAGATATTTTTTCAAGTTTATTTCCCCTTTTTAAGCGAAGAGTTAACAACCCGCTTCAGAGACAAAGGACCAAACATAAACAGGAAACCGTGGGCTGAAACCGTGGGGTGAAACCCCTCCCTCCCACTGTTGCCAGCTCCTTAGTGAGAAAAGTAGCTATTGGCTGTCCTAAATGTCACTAGAAGTCGCTAAATGACGTCACTGTCTAATTTGCATATCATTTGCATAATATGATGTCATAACAGATGCTGGAGGAAAAAAGAATAACGTTGTGGGAGATACAAAAAAGTGAGCAAAAACACCTTAATAATATTTAGAACTACAAATAAACTTGATTCTTGGTTTGTTTATTTTACTATTAAAATTGGCATCACTTCTCAAAATAAAATAACTCCTCCAGGCCAGGCTGATTTAATCTGATTTTAAGGTTTATTTTGAACATAACAAAAGAAAAAGTAAAACAACACCAGAATGTAAAGTTCGTTCAAAAAGGAGTGAGAAGAAGTCGAAACTTATCAAATCCCAGCCCTTCTCCCTATATGATGATTTATATATCAATCCCTGCTTCCTAAAAAATACTACTGTTAACAATCATGATAATAACAACAACAACAACAACAACAACAACAATAATGATAATAATAATGATACAATGATAATATACAATTTTTGAAAAAAAAACAAAGACAAAAAGAACCTAACAAAACAAAACACAACAGAAAGAAACA
>CABFOU010310366.1:0-11115 GCA_900660325.1 Opsanus beta
TATTCTTCGATCTGTTTCAATGGCGGTTTTTTGTTTTCTTCCCCGTTTTTTTCTGGTTTTGTTGCCATTTTAAAGCATTTGAGATCATTTTAGCTGAGCAGACTGTCATTTTCTGCACTTCTTTATATGTTTTCCCCTCTCCAATCAACTTTTTAATCAAAGTACACTGTTCTTCTGAACAATGTCTGGAACGACCCATTTTACTCACATTTTCACAAAGAAATGAACGACAACCAGCAGGTACAACATTTGCTGCCTTTGTCCTTAAATAAGGGGCCTGTAAGGGTGGAACAAGGGTCACAGAAAGAAAAATGCAGATGCTGCTATTTTTTTGAACAGCCTAATATTCCTTTTTCTTTACTTTCTGTTAAGTAATAACAAATTTTGATAAATTTTGCTTCATGTTTTGATATGGAACAGAAGGTGCAGTGTTCACAACGCATTTGTGTGGATGAAAATAGAAGGTGTTATGAGGATTCTGAGCTTTACTCACTTTTTTTAAACTCACTGCTATTATTTTGAACACAACTGTATATACACATGTACTGGTGATGAAAAGTTGGGGTACAGTGGATATTTTGGGGATACAGAAAAAAAGGGAAAAAACAAAGATCTGAATAATTCACCAAAAATTGATATTATTGTTTATCTCTTATGTGTAGACGGCAAACAGAATTAAGACACTGGGCCACGGGGGGTTAGGGCAATGCAGTAAAATACTCATTCTATCATGATTATCACTTGCTTTTTTTCGCAGATAGTGATAGGCTGCCGCTAAATAAAAGACAGATGTGCATGTATCACAAGTCACAACAATGACAAAGAAATTGAAAGTCAAGACACAGACCGATTGAAGTAATAAGAAAATTACTGTGTTAATCTGGAAAATTTATTTGTATGTGCTCTGTCCACATTTGAGCAGGTGCTTTGACTACCTCTCATGCAGACACAGAAACATTTCACACGGCCATGGAATGTTATTTTTCCATCTGCATGAAGTGCACGACATGTTGTGTCTGTGCTAAAGCAGGTGATCTGAAGTTTTGTGATCTGCTGCACCTTTGGGTCACAACCACGTGTCCCAAACACGCCTTCACACGCCTCCATGCCATAAAAGGAAAGAAACCGTAGAAAACTAGTTTTTTGGAAGCGCATAGCGCAAGTACAGTGGCAGGAGTCTCTGCACCTATTCTGATCATCTCCATTCGCTCTGTGTCTGATTTTCACCGCACCACATTGCCCACACCCTTTTTTCTTTTTTCAGTGACAGGCGAGCGAATGCGACCTAAATGGACCGCACAACTGCGCAGCCTAATAAGAGTCTACAAATTAGTGCTCGAGGAAAAAATAAGTTTTTAAAACATTCACAGTTCAGAGAATGCAGTTAATAGTCAATGATTTCATTAATCCACCCGTGACGCCACCCGCAGTTGATTGCGGATGGGTCGCAATTATGCATGCGCACACAAATGGTGTTATAATTTTGGGTGCATGCTGATTTTTGTTCGTTAGTCACGCACTGCAGTGTGTGAATAGGAATGCCGATAGTCTGCAATACATATATTGTATCCAGGCCTGCAGGACATGAGGAAAATGTGCGACGTGTGATGACGATATGACTTGCGATAAATCAAACACACACTGATGAGTCCCTCCATTTTTAAAGGCCATAGGATATTTTTGTTGAAAGATGTTTTTGCTGCATTAAACCTAAAAGTCCACAAGCACAGCTTAATTGCTCCATTTCAACTCCACTGTGGTGGTGCACAGAGACGAAATTACAAAAATTGTGTCATTTTCCAAATACTTACATACCCGACTATTGTCATTCTTACGCCTCACCTCATCCTCCACAACCTTAAAGCTGTTGAACTCTAACATGAACAATTACTACAGGGTCTGCTGACACCCATCAGGATTTAATACAGATTTATGATGACATTAACAGGACTGTTGAATTCAAGGGTGGACTAGTGGCTCAGCAAACTGAGACATGATTCACACTCACAGTCATTCTCACACCAGAGTGTACAGGAAAGAGACATAAGAGGACACACTTCACTGTGATTGTGGCCACAGTGGTGTTACAAAATGAATAATGGAGCAGTGAGTACCAGTATTACGGAAAAGAATACACTTGACAGAATTGGGGGTTTTTAATACAAAAGTTGGCAATAAATATGGGAGTTTTGGGAGTCTACATATGTTTTGTGGAATTAGAAAAGGCATAAAACTGGGTCCCTCAAGGTATCCTGTGGGGGGGCACTGTGGGGGGATCCACTGCAACGTGCGATTCGGTCTCTATATGACCAAAGTAGGAGTTACGTCCGCATTCTCAGCATTATATTGGACCTGTTCCTGGTGGGTGTTGGACTCTGCCAGGGCTGCCCCTTGTCACCAATCCTGTTCGTGATGTTCATGAATGGGATTCCGGAGGGTGTCCAGTTTGGTGACCTCAGAGTTGCATCTCTGCTTTTTGCGGATGATGTGCTTCTGTTGGCTCCATCAGGCAGTGGCCTCCAATGTCCACTGAGCAGGTTTGAGGCTGAGTGTGAAGCAACTGCAATGAGAATCAGCACGTCCAAATCTGAGACTACGGCCCTCTGTCAGAAAAGGGAAGATTGTCCCCTCTGGGTCAGATGAGTTATTGCCCAAGTGGAGGAGTTTAAGTATCTTGGGGTTTTGTTCACGTGTGGGAGTAAGTTGCAGCTTGAGATCAATGGATGGATAGCAGCAGCATGTGATGTTTTATGGACGCTGTACTGGACCGTCGTGGTGAAGAAGGAACTGAGCCAGACTGCGAGGCTCTCAATTTACTGGTCAATTTGCACTCCTATCCTCACCTGTGGTCGTGAACTCTGGGTAATGACCAAAAGAACAAGATCGCAGATACAAGCGGCGGAAATGAGATTCTCTGTTGGGTATCTGGGCTTACACTCCTGGGCAGGTTGAGAAGCTCAACTATCCAGGAGGGACTCAGAGCCGCAGCTTCTTCACATCGAAAGGAGCCAGCTGAGGTGGTTCAGGCATCTGGTGAGGATGGCCCCCTGGTTGTCTCCCTAGGGAGGTCATCCAGGCACGTGCAACTGGGAGGAGGTAAGACCCAGGACATGCTGGAGGGATTATATTTCCCAGCTGGCTTGTGAACGCCTCGGGATCACCTGGAAAGAGTTACACGACTTGGTCGAGGACAGGGAAGTGTGAGATGAGCTGCTTGGTCCACTGCCATCACAACCCGGATCCGGATAAGCAGTAGAAAACACAAATGAATAATAATAATAATAATAATAATAATAATACTAATAATAATATCTGGAGCCTAACTCAACAGTCATAGGGCGTGAGGCAGGGTACACCCTGGACAAGACGCCAGTCTATCACAGCTATACAAAACGTACAAACAATTTTTATTATTTATTTATAGTAGCACTGAGAGCTATTCTCTTTTTTTCCAGGTATGCCCTTTCACACTCGCACAGTTTTAGATTCAAACCTGAAAGCTACCCAGTACAACCACAGCCTGATCTGTTGGCTACCGGATGAGATTAAGGGCTTTGATCAAGGGCACCTTAGTGGTAATAATAAAGTTTGGACAATAGCTGTTCCTTCACCTTCCTCACCCAGCTTTATCCATCCTGTCAGGAGATTTAACCTATGACCCTCCGGTTACAGGGCTGCTTCTCAAACCTTCTACTTTCTGTCTCTACAACCATGTGATCTATGCATACATTTGTGGCATCATCTTATTAACTTAATGAAACTGATTTCCGCCCGACCATGAAGTCGCTGACCGTGACTGTCATGGGTTTCAGCCTGTCACAATCTAAAGCATGAAGGACTTAAACAAGGTCAATGAGTGGAGTCATATGGCTGACCATGAGAAGAGCAAAATGTGCATCAAGTGGTGTTACTGAAGCATAATGATGAAGCAGTTAGTACCTCCCACGGTCCAACGCCTCATCGCCAATCCCTCTTGACAGTTACTCTGAACTGTCTGTGACCTTCTGAACACTTTCGTTTTGCTACAGCTTTGTTCCCATAGTTACCCTACGACAAGGTCGCAGGTGCCTGTGAATGAGCTCGCCAGCTTTGGGGTCATTTCGCCCACCTGACTGACACCGGTTATATTGCGCCTGATCCTGCACAAAGAGCAACATCACCTGTTCTTTGTCATTTAGGGACAAGACAGAAGAGGTCACCTACAAGGAAGTGATGAGTTTTTCTTCCTGGGGGCTACTCATGTGACCTCTCTTTAGGTCACCATCACAAAAGTCCACACAGAGTTGGTAAGATAGACACAAGGCACAGAAAATTACTTGAGACCGTCCCACACATGTAGTTTCTCGAGTTCTGATGCTGCAAACAGATGATGCTTGTGTATCGAGATACGATGGCAAATTCTTGATACATAAACCATCGCGCAGGTATCTTGTGCTGAAGATTTCCTCTACGGCATCGTGGAACCACAGAGATCTAAATGTCAACAGCTGAATCTTGTGGAGGTTGCAGACACCAGACTAGTGTCCTTGGTAACCAAAGGTCAATCCTTCCAGCAGCTGTGCACCATATTGATTTAGAGATACATTATTTGCTGTGCTTGCTGCAGTTTGTGTTTACACTGCAACTCAATGCACAAGTTTAGAGGCAATTAAGACATACAGAAGTTACCAATGTGCAGGAAGATGATGACGTAAAGTTTACAGATTCAACTGTCTTCTGCAATACCCAAAAAGCAACAAAATAAAATACCAAAAGCAGCAAAACCCAAACTGAGCACTGAACATTTCTAGTGGCACCAAACTTACTATATTACTATATTATTAAATTACAATACCGACTTTTGTGTTTTACAACCTGAAGCAGTGCAAAGGCACAGGACATCTCTCGCCCGATTGTGACCTTTTCGAAAGAAATGTCTCCATTCAAAATTTCCCGAGTCCATTAATACAGGAAGAAAACAGTCTGTGGAGCAGTAGGTGCCAATCTGTCGCTCTGTGGAGATCAGCCAGAATCAGCTCACACTAACCATGTGCTGCTCCTCCTCCTGAAGTGTGATTATGATATTCAACCAGGTACGGTTATTCCTTACTACCTAATTCTCAATGGATATTAAATGGATCCTACTGTATTGCATTTACCATAACAGATTAATTCCACATTAAAAAGCAAAACAAATAGGTATTAATCTTAACATAATGATGGGTAAAATTGTGGCAGACAAATGTTTTAAATTTCCCTAAGTGGGACAATAAAGTATATATTGTATTGTATTTAATTGATTAACTGGCCAGATCACTTGTCTTAAGTTAGAAGACACCAACATTAGTTACAGCAAATTAAATTTTTCTGTGTGATACAATTCTCATTCACTCATTTTCAACTGCTTACTCCAATTAAGGGTCACGGGGGTTCTGGAGCCTATCCCAGCGGTCATAGGGTGTGAGGCGGGGTACACCCTGGACAGGACGCCAGACTGTCGCAGGGCCACATATAGACAAACAAACACATTCACACCTGCACACACACCTACGGACAATTTAAAATTTCCAATTCACCTAACCTGCATGTCTTTGGATGTGGGAGGAAGCCGGAGCACCCGGAGGGAACCCACGCAAACTCCACACGGAAAGGCCACAGGTGGGAACCGATCCTATGACCTTCTTGCTGTGAGGCAACAGTGCTAACCACTAAGCCACCGTGCTGCCTCTGATACCTAAAATTGCCAGTGCATAAAAACCTATAAAATGTGTGGAATATCTTGGATTCATTCTTTGCGCAAGATATTGTGAGGCTGCAACACATACCTGATCATTTATGAAAAACCGCCTTTCAGAAATGCATCTTCGACTATTACAGGCATCATTTTAGCATTAAACTGCATTTTGTTTGAGCATTTCGAATGTGTATTGGTTTCTTCTGGCTGACACTCAGTACGCACAATGTCAGTAATGCACCTTCAATCTCCATGCGAAAGATCCAGTGAGATTGGTCTCATCTGCCATTTCAGATTGGCAATAATTCTGTTTACCCTGCATTAGGCCAGCTGTCATTATGCTTTAGATCTCAAAGTGTGTTTGCTGATGAGATGATCTTTAATTGGATTTCTCCACTACTATGGAAAATAAGCCATCAATTAGAGTGCTGTGATTTAGGGACCGATTTGAAGTCTTGAGACGGATGCCTTTAGACTTTGACTTTAACCAGGTCTGACTTAAGAGTCACATGGCTTCTTTAAAAGGGGTATGGTGGACAAAACATTAACATTTCATAAGTTTTAATATGAAATTTGGATCAGTCAAGAAAGTTATAGACACACTGCACTGCCACACCAGTTGCAGTCCTGTTTTTTTTTTTTGTTTTTTGTTTTACCATTTAAGTCATAGAAAGATTTTCCTTCTGCACCACCATAATTTCATTTCTTAATAATGAAATAAAGGATTCAGTTTTGTTAATATGACCAAAACTCATCTTGTCTGGAAACTATATAGGATTTTGACCCACATGGTGTAAAATACAGCAACAAGATGGCATGACACATAATCATGGACATTCAAGGGTCAAACAGCACTGCAAGAAACATGACAGACCTTCAATTGTGATTTAAAGTGACAACAAAAAGTAAAATAAACAGCAAGACAGTGACAGACAGAGGTAGGTTTTATGGGGGACCAGAGATCTCACTGGGTACAACTCCAGTTAAAATCTGGGCAACTTTCACATGAAGGTTTTGCTGGATATCTGCTGGACATGTAAGAAACACACAGCACTGCAGTGTCAACTGTCAATACTAACATTAGTGACAGTTACAATATTTAACTAGGTTTTGCCAAATTTCAGCAGCGGGGACACTAAAATTTCATAATATTTTGATTAAATGTATTTGCCTGGTTGTAAGTTGGAAATTCAGAGTTTTCAGTTTCCCTTGAATGCGGCATGAATGTCCAACCTTGCACATGCACTTCCTCTTCCCTGAACTTACTCTACTTGCCAATGGAATTCACCAAAATAAATACCAGCACTAAAACTGGCTGTAATTTTACAATCCACCACAGAAATAAAAGAACTTTGTAATATTAGTGAAAAATAGAACGGGACTACAGTTGCAATAATTTTTATTTGTTAAAATAATAATAGGAGCAAAAGATAATTCTTACTAGCCTATAAACTGTAACTGCAACATTTTTTCCCCATCAGTAGGCTCATCATTTCCATTCAGATAACATAAAAAAAAAAAAATAAATCTTGGTCACAGATTAGAAGAAAGGCTGTTATTGTCATTGTAAATACAAAATTTAACCCCTGAATTTAACCCATCCAAATTGCAGTACACAATCCAGCAGTCCAACTTACGTAGACCAACTCCAGATGTAGAGACGCTGCCTTGGTCGGGGGCAGAGAAAGGAGCAGGCCCTAATGTGCATGTTTTGACGGTGGGAGTGCCTGGAGGAAACCCATATAGACACGGGGAAAACATGCAAACGCCACACAGAAAGTAACTGCGTGTGGCTGGAATCGAATGCCAGACCTTCTTGCTGTGAGGCAAGCGTGCTAACTACTGTCCCACCATCTCAATCCCTGGTGTGGGGATGTCTCAGCGGTATCTCCTCTGCTCCACTGCCACGCTGAAGCCGTCTCTCTCAGGGCTAATTAGTCATGCAACAGCTCTTTGTCCAGACTCTCCAACCATTCAACCCCTTTTCTCATTTTCCAATCAGCCACTGCCACAAACTGTAATTATAGTGCCAGTCAGCTGATTCCTTCTCAAATCGAGATCTACACCTGATGAGAAAGGGGAGATGGAGCACGAAGGCTGTGCAAAAATCAGAATAGAATGTTTTTGGTACCAAAATGGTTTGTAAAAATCTGACTTTTTATTTTTAACATTCAATTTAATTTCTTTACAAGTTTGCTTTACTAACCCAGAATTTAAATTTTAAAAAGCTAAAGAACAAGTCCAAATTGTAAAAGCAATTTTGCACGACAAATATTTCTCACACTTTAACTTCTCAAAATTTTGCTCGCAAAACTGGCTACTGATTAGATGCCAGCCTCAAGAAGCTTTTAAAGGTGAACTGTGTTTCGGGGCTTTGAATACTTTTTCAGATTTCAGAAAGTACAGCACTGCTTTGAATATTCTGACAATGAGTGTGCTTTCATTGGGAGTAGTTTTTCTACTGTGATAACACAAATAATAAAAAATTTTAAAAAATGACAGCCTCAAAAATAGTTCACAATGAAGAGCAAGAAAACTATGTACAACTTACTACTAATGAGATGCGAAATTACTGATTTGGACCATCAGAGCAGCATGTCTGTATTATTGAATATGGGCTAAAAATGTCATTCATCATATCAGTAACTCTGCTTCATAAGACGTCTTTGATCAACAGAAGGCCGGAACTTCTGCCAACTGCAGATGAATGGACCCATTTCCCTCAAAGCATCCCTAAAACAAGAAAATATCTTGCAACTTCACTAAAAGGTGCAGGATGATCTTTTAATTATAGCTCACAATCTCATATGCAAAACAAATCATTTCAATATAGGGGTAGCTATTAAAGGAACAAGCTTTCTTTTGGTCAAACGCACCTTCCGTGGAAACGAGTGAGAAGTAGCTTTCTAGTGCCCCCTGTCGGTCATCAGCACTAAAACAACTATAGATGATATTGCACAGCTGGACCAAACCGGCCTGTGTGCATACGTTTCTCCCAGAGATATTTTTATGCAAATGGTGCTTTAAAATAAATGTTAACATCGAGGTGGAGGCTATTATTTAACCAGGGGAAACACACAGAGATTAACATCTCTTTTGCAAGTGAGCCCTGGCTAATGTTAGTGTGGATGTGTACATACGCCCTACAGATTGTAGGATACAGATGTTTCATTGCATAAAGCAGACTAAGCGTAGCAGCCGTCTGCTGAGAGGGTTAGTTTTCTTGTAACGTGTTGGCATCAGATTCCAAAATGCTGGAGGGTACTCCACTCATGTGCAGCTTTTCTTCTTTTCCACTTCAGGAAGATGGGAAATATATCTTGATGTGTCTTTTTTTTTTCCCCAATACAGGATTTCTTTTTTCCTCATGCGTAACTATTTGATACTTTTCAAAGCAAAGTATCTGTGAGGATCCATAATGAATTTATTATTGAGTACAGCTGAGTACTGAGTACTGAGTACAGCAGTACAGTACTGAGTACAGCTCAGCTGTACTTGCCCCCATGTGACTCTCATTCACTGAATCTAAATTGTAAAACCCAAGGGGGTGTTGCCTCCAGCCCCCCTACTTACACTGCCTGTGTAAATGTGGGCTCATGTATGTGACCGACTCAGATGTTTGGATTATTACCACTCTGCCAAAGTAAGAAGTAGAACATTTATGTGCACCTCATCATAATACACAGGCACATGCACACTCGCTGTGCTGCACTAATGCATTATTATCTTATTGCACTGTGCATTATTATACATTTTTCACTATTTGTATTTGTGTCAGAACAATTAAAACAGGAACACAATGTGAAAACGGTGAAACTTTGTTGCACTGTTGACACTCTTAAAAAGTGTATACAACATGGCATGCGACCTCTGTTTTTGATCTTGTGCATGCGTGTTTCCTTTTACCTTAAATTTGGGCTCAGCAGGATGAACTGTGTGCGCACAGTGCACTCCAACAAGATGCACCACAACGAATATTAAAATGAAAACAGTGGTGGAGATGATTTTAGATGATTAAGAAAAATAACAGCCATGATACTCGGCAAATAATCTCTTTGGCTTCTTCCTTCACTGGGGCCACCCTTTAAAGAGATCATCTTTAGAGGTGCAACAAGCGCTCCATCACTTAACTGTTTTTTAACTGTTTTTTTTAATTAGATTTTTAAAGAAACACTGTGTTCAAATCCAGACAGAACTTGTTGCAGGGTTCTTCTTATTCTGTGGTGTGTCGCATTTACCATAGTCCAAACACGGGACTTTTTAAATCGGAAGTGGTCGTGGCTGGAAGTCAGCAATCAAACCTTATCAATTAAATTTTGGCAGAAGGTGGGGTAGTCTTTCTCTCTGACATGCAAACTCCACACAGAAAGACCCAACACCTTCTAGCTGTGAGACGACAGTGCTAACCGCTAATCCACCGTGCCGCCCTGGACAGACAAAACATACTTGAAAACTTAGACATTGTTTGTCTTAAATGTTGTAAAAAAAATAAATAAATAAATAAAAAGGCCATTTGCTTGTATGTTTTGATTATTTCAGCACATGAATAACGAGCATGAGTTTCTATGATCAACGAATGTTAAAATATGAATGAAAAACAACATGAATCAAACATTTTTTTTTATACCTTTCAGAGAGTTGGAGGTGTGTTTAATTAACGAGCAATTCAGCACAAATACATTTTGGATATTTCCATAACTACTGTAAGAGAACTCGTTAAGGGCTGCTTAAATTCATGTGCAGCAATGAACAAACTTTTTCTTCCTCACCATCATTATTGATTTCCAGAATCGTGACATTTGATCGGTTTTTTATTAGTACAATTAAAAATGTAAATTTCTGGACTGGAATTGATGAAATTCACAGTTTCAATTTTTAACATTATCAGATATGAGTAATTAATCAAAATTCAGGCATTATTTTTACAGCCATAACGATCAAAAGGGGTCACACCTGTATAGGGTTACTCCACAGAGCTGGATCATACAAAAAAGCTAGAGGGTGGAGCCGCTCTCAAGTCTGTGCTCCCCTGGGCATCGTCCGCCATCACCAAACCGGGCAACTTACCCGGCTGCACTGCGCTGTTTGTATGCATCTGAATGCAGATCTTAGAGTGTGTGGTGTCGAAAAAGCATCAAAATGCTGGAATCTTGTGCCGCTGTAGGTTGTAACACCCAGATGGCTTCATAACCGCAAACAAAATTAGACCTTTATTGAATATTTGTTTTCTAGAAGCCAAACGGTGTCTTGCTTCATCATGGAAATCAGCCACACACTGTGTTTTGGTGCAATGGTTGAGGGGAATGATTTTTTACTGAGCTTTGGAAAAGATAAGTTACACAACAAAAAATAGGCTTGGTGAGTTTAGGAAAATATGGAATATTTTCTACAATTTCTTTGAA
>CABFOU010310370.1:0-13193 GCA_900660325.1 Opsanus beta
AATACATTAACATAAAAAACACTCACTCACTCATCTTCAACCGCTTACTCCAATTAAGGGTCGCGGGGGGCTGGAGCCTATCCCAGCAGTCATAGGGCGTGAGGCGGGGTACACCCTGGACAGGACGCCACATATAGACAAACAAACACATTCACACCCACATGCACACCTACGGACAATTTGAAGTTTCCAATCCACCTAACCTGCATGTCTTTGGATGTGGGAGGAAGCTGGAGATCCCGGAGAATACCCACACAAACACGGGGAGAACATGCAAACTCCACACAGAAAGGCCACAATCGATTCCATGACCTTCTTGCTGTGAGGCAACAGTGCTAACCACTCGTGCATCGGCCCACTCCCTCTTCAGACAGAATTTCACGTGGAGAGCTCTGGGCCCACTGATGGGACAACAGGGTATAACCATGACAAATCAGCGTGTGATCCAACGTATGGTTTAATGACATAACATGCCAGATATGTACTATAACATGAACACAGGCCTTAAATCCAGTTGTGCTATACACGCTAGACCTTGTGCTACACAATTTCTCTCACTTATCATTTGTTTTCTCCCTGCATTTACTTTACACTTCCACCTGTTGTTTCTGTGAATCACTCGCATAAAAGTCTTTTTTGGGCACATTATGCTAGATATCCCCAGGCGAAAGTATAGCCAAGGCCTAACACCTCCTGTCAGAGCAAGAAACCAGAATCACTAAATCGAGTCTCAAATGCTCCAGGAGACTATTCCAGGGTTTTTCCTGACAGACATTATTTTCCAACATCTATTTTTGATGAAAACAAGCAACCACACTCATCACAACAACCATTATACAATCTAATAACATCATTAGGCCAACCTAGTCAACACTTTTGTTCCTATGATCTGTGGGGAGAACACTTATTTTCTTTCTGAAGCATGCAATTTTGGAAAATAAAGTTAATAATTGATGACATATGCCTAATAATATCTTTTTGTTTTGCTCAGACTAATTAGCTCCCTCAATTTGCAATCAGCAACGGAGTGTTCCTGTTTTATGGCAACAAGCAGATAATGTCTTTATTGAAACACACCTGTTGTAAGTCTCTGAGCTTATCTATTGACACAAATCAAAGAAATTCACATTGTGAAGAAAGCAAAATATTTTTTTTCTGTATGCCAAAGAAGAAGAAGAAGAAGAAGAAGAAAAAACAGCTAAAAACTGGACTAGAGTGGAAACAACAAACACAACAGTTCCCACCTCCAGCTGCAGTAATGAAACATGGGATTGCAGTGGAGTCGGAACACAACAGTGACTGAGGAAACAACAAAGAGCACAGAGCAGCTTGACCTTTGCCACCTTTGGCAGCACACCAATCACGAGCACCCATATCTGAACATGTGCCCGGGGCCAAACTCGCTCCTCACACAGAGCGAGAGAGGTGGGAAGGGATTTGGTTCAGCCACAGGATGGTAGTAAGAAGCAACCTCCTCCCTCCCCACCACTCACAGCTCTCCTACCTCTTCCAGCCAGAGGGCATTTCCGAACACCTCCACACTCATTCTCAGCTACCCGTTCCTTTCTTTCTTTACCGTTTGAGAAGCAGAACAGGGGAAAAAAAGAAAAATAAAACTTGATTCTTTCAAGAACCACAGGCAGCCATGCATGGTTTGTGTGTGTTCAGCTTTTTCTTGATTATTGCATAAACACAGGTAAAGGAAAATGTGATTTTGTTGGTGTGAACTGTCAGTTAGCCAAAATCAGCTGTGGAGCTTGGACTGGACTTGGCGGTGAGGTAGTAAAGAAAGTAGCTGGTGGTCTGGATCATGTTACACAGCCAGCTGTCTCTCTATCGGAATAATAAAACCGCAGCAAGCGTATTACAGCAAGACCCTAATCTCATCTGTAACAATTCTGCCAAATAGAGACGTATACAAAATCCTCGGCACGCTTACACCCAGACACAAGCACTCGTGTCCTCAGACACATAATCGCCAAGCAGGCCAGCACAAATAGAAATATAGTATGTCACTATGCACACAATTAAAATTACTTTAAAAACTTTTCTACAGTGTTCTCAGTGTACCACATCGGCCAATTAACCTTGTGGAGAAATGGACAAAGTTCAAAACAAAGGTTACCATGACGGATGAAACATCATCTTTTCGACATAATTTTGTATGCATTATCCCGTGGGTCTCTTTTTTTTTTTAGTGCTTCATGCCCTGCTGACAGATGGCACACTGGCTTTAAAGAAGGGAAAGCATGTTGGAAGAAAGCTCATGGACATTTTTAGCATTTTCACGTTGGGTTGGTGGGGAAAACTGAGAAGGCAGAAATTTGGCGAAGATGACATTCAATCTGCACACTTGTTCAGCTGTTTGCAGGATTCAGCTATTGTCTGTGGCCTTTAATCATTTATAGTGCATGAGATGGATCATACATCTCATGCTCTGTCTCTCTCTTACCTTTGTCACAAAAGTAATCATTTTAACTGTGACATTCTGTTTTTCTGTGGTTTTGCCCGATTTGCTGTCAATATTTAATTAATTTCCTCAATGCAGAGGGTGAAGATTAAAGAAATGTATAATGGATTATCAAAGACAAGGAGGTAGGCAGACAGAGAGGTTGACTCACTGCAAAAATCCAACCAATTACAGTGGATTATGAGACTTGTTTGGCTCACACGATGATGTTACTGTGCTATTATTGCATGTATTACAGTGTGGTGGCTGAAAAATAAATGACATTGCATATCTGTGAAACATGGCTTTTGGTTAAGAGTCTATGAATGATGCTGATCTTATGAAATTTTCTAAAATATACACCAATGCATTCATAAATGAAAGGCATCAGATGCATATCATGTGTGTGACATAATACTATGCGGTAAAAGTATATTTTAATTCAACTGATTTATACAGCACCAAATCACAACAAAAGTCACACCAAGGCGCTGTGCATGGACAAGGTTTAAACCTTACATGCCACATAAGCAAGCACATTCACAACAGTGGTAAGGAAAAACTCCCTCAGGCAGTTTTTGATTATAGGAAGAAGCCTCAAGTAGAGTGCACTCAGTAGGGTGACCATTTGCTTCAGCCATACTAACAAAATGCAACACCACATGGAATCATTAGAACATGCAGTGATAGAAATGTTGTAGTTAAAAAACCATATATAGTCCAGTGTTCATAATGACAGATGCTAGAAAAGACCCGTAGGTAAAGACCAGTGTCTTTGGCAAGCAGACTGCAATAGTTGATCTGTTATTGCAGCGATACCAGATCAGTCATTGAAATTAGGACAGTCCCTACATAATTCTAACTCCAAACCAGTTGTTGCTCTAAGCACCCAAAATGCCCCATGGCCCCCAAACAAGTTCTGGGGTTCAAAAGTTAGAATATAAAGGATCGTCATTAGGAGGAGTGGTAGTCATGACACCAATAAGACAGACATTGTTAATCTAGCCCTACCGGCTGCAGATATCTAGGAAAAGTGTCTTTAGGGAAATAGTGATATTATTTTTTGATGATTTAGTGATGTCATCATCATATGGTACACACCAAGAAATGACAAATAAGTAGCTGATCGATATAAGTTTGGACCACCTCTCTCGGTTTTGGAAATATCCTAGAAAGTGTATTTTTGCAGACAAATTTTGACATTATTTCATGACGTTATAGTGACATCATCATGACATCACTTACAACACATAATGATAAATGATTGGGGATATCCTAGAAAATTAGTTTTTCTGGCTATATTCTTAATGACCTTTACCATGACTTTTGACCAATCGGCTCCAAAAGTGAATCGCCTGGAGACATTCACCCAAGGAAGTTCCGTGAAACTCTGCCAACGCACTTCTGAGATACTTTATACACTGTCAAACATACACATGTTCAACTACAATACCCTGCTGCACTGCTGGGTAATAAAATGACAAAAGATAAAGAGCACATAAAATATATACATACAGTATAAAGTCTGGCAGGAAATATAATGTGAGAAATTTCAAGCCCATGTTTTTTTCTTTACCAGAACATAGTAAGTGTAGTTTTCAAGACCATCTTACTCTTTCCCACATTTAGAGATACTAACTTTTGGCACTGCAGTCGAACTTTACCCACCATTATTGATTCATTGCACTTTTAGTAACTTCACACTTTCTTTACGCCCCCTCATTCCACCAGTGCTCATTCACCTCTCATACACCTCCCACCTCAGGCCTTTTTTCCTCAGCCTCTGCATTTTCCCCCCACACATGCATAGTGTACATACAATACACATGAACATGCATGCATGCAAACACACACACACACACACACACATATGGTCAGCCATAAACAGAATGCCTCAGAATACCCCAAGGTGATAGCATAGGGTTGTGCAGGGATGGTGGTGTGGTGATCGTCCCAATTAATCGGACACTTCGACTCCACTTCCGTCTCTCCCAATTTGCCAAATCCGCCAGACAAATTATTAATGTGCACACTGCCAATGTGAAAACTTCTTTAACCCCCATTAAATTCAACCAAGGTCACAGCAAGTATGTGCTGGCGCGAGATCAAACTAGCCTTATTAAATGTGATTTGAGGCAGGAGGGGGCTGAGGCAGTAAGAGTATGGCAGGGATCTTGTGTAAACAGACTGCATAAGGGCATTATTTTCTAAATCCCACTTATCAAGGGCTTAAACGTAATATTGAACAGTATTATGGCAAAGTAGCATTACCGTTATTACGGGAGGGGCACAGAAGTTCACATTCATATCATTTCGGCCAAAACCATTTTGCACAACAGTCAGTAAACATTGTAGACTGATGCAGTAACCTTCCTTCAACAGCAATTATTACTGTAGTACGGATGGTGGGTAAGTCTCTGTACAGGCATGTGCATGCACATATATTTTATGTGGCTATGTGTGTGTGCATATTCACTTTGTGTGTGTGCGCCTTTCCTCAGACGTTGAGCATATTTGGGCAATTATTTTGGGGTGAGGGTGACTTCGGCAGGGCAGAAAACACTGAGACACTGTGTGTAGCCTTGAATAAAAGGACAGCGTTTGTTCATTGTAAATGTACAATGTAAACACAGATAGCAGAATCAGACATTCAGTAGTGAGCCAAAGGATTTTGATCATTAGTAGATGCATGTAATTGATATTTATAAATTGTTTGGCAAGGCTTTAAAGCAGTTCAAGGAATGAAAATGAAAATTGGAAACAATTGATATATCACTAGGAACAAACGTGAAACCAAGAATTTCAAATTTTAAAAAGTTTCAAATCAGAAACATTAATCCGAAATACTAACAGGTTAGCTAAGCCAAGTCAGGTCTGGGAGCATGCACTGGTGCCACACATGGCGCATGCACCAAACTATGGAGCTGCATTGGGTCCTGGATGGTAATCACTCAGACAGACAACTGGTCCATTCCCCACTTCTTGAAAGTAAGCCAGGTGAAGCATAGGCGTCCTCTTGGCCTTTTCCAGCCACCAGGGTCCTCAACACTGAGGTATTTGTGTGCTGGATCATGTACAAAGAAACACACCACTTATCCAAAAGCCCGAAGCTGACCTTCCCTCACAATGCAAGTGATCAAATACTAAATGAGACATCTAGCATAATGGATAAGATAAAAAATAAAATAAATAATGGAAAAATTGTGCCTCAAAAAGTACATTTAATGGCAAACTTTAAAAGCAAAAGTAAACCAAAAATATATTCTGCAATTTGTACTTTTCCTTTTCATTGTTAAACACCATGGCTTTATGCTAATATGATACAACTGTTAGGAAGAAGTGGTCCAGTAAGCCAAAGCTTCTCTGAGCAGACAAACAGCTCTAATGGCTTCCCTGAGAAATCAGCAACTCACTGCGACAGCATCAGCTGGGACTGCATGCAGTCCGCTTGGATGTGTGAAGGACAAAACAAAGACAGCTGAAATGAAAGAGGCAAATTTCAAGAGTGAGTGAAAGAAATCTGTTATACAGCTATAAAATTCTTCCTCAGTTCACTGTGGTTGTTCATTGCATGGTTATTTAAATAAAATAAGCAACGCTGAACACTAAACAAATTCACCAATGTAGATGTACTGCAACAAACACCGAACTTGTCAGTAAGATTATTTGGTTGGAATCCAAGCGGATCACCGCTTTCTGACTGCGTGTGGGATTTCTGGGCTGGAGTCCATAAGTGTGGATGAACAATTCTGGTCACAAGGTTACCCCTACACACAGCAACCACACACTATTGGTTCACTCTAAAGTTACAGAAAATACAGTAGCAAGCAAAACAAGCCATTAGGGGAATCAGAGGAACTGTGGTTTTACAAATTTTTGGAATGTTTCTTGTGGATTTAGCACAGGATGAGGTAAAGAGGTTTTCAGTTGTGGTTTAATGCATGCTGATGAGCAGCAATGCAGATTGGTGCAGATATCTATTAACAGCAGATTTACTAAAACAGCATTCTGGATCCAGTTTGGTTTTTGTACTTAAATACCAGGATTACAGCTGTTACTTCTGACTCAGTCTGCACTGGTTCACCAGAATAAATTATTTGGCTCACATATTGCAGGCAAACTTCACTCAGTGACACTGCTAAGGTAATATTACCTCCACCAGCTGACTAAGGAGGGCAGTCAGAGTTCTTGTTCAGAAAAGGCATCGAATCCAGTGACATTGGAGACTTTGTCGGTGAGGAAAAGTTCAGCGACCTTGACTTTGCAGATGATGCTGTGATCTTTCAAACATGATCAGTGGATGTCCTCTTTAGAGCTGTCAAAAAGCCAAATGAGGAATTGAATTGTCTGTACTTGTGAGTATCACTGATGAAGATCAAGAGGCTTTTTAATGGCTTTTTATTTTAGTTTGACATCAACAGTGTGCCAGTCTGTACAGAGAGTACTGAACTTGTTGAGAGATTCACTAGCTTCTGTAGTGACGTTCCTGGACAGACGTGTATGACAATGCAAGGGTGATGGTAGTAGAAGTAGTAGTAGGGAATACTGTCAGCCACATTTGCTTGTTTGTATGCCGATGTGGCAATTGGCAAATTGGCAAGATTTCCCAAAAGCTTCTGGAGTGATGCTCATGAAATTTGGTGGAGGAGTGGGGCATAAGCCAAGGAATGGCCCATTAACTGTGGAAGTGGATCCATAAAATGGGACAGATTGGGGATTTTTTTCTTCCTCATTTCTTCTTCACATTTGACCTGTTAGATTTGAAAAATTCTAAAACCTCAAAATTTGGCTTTGCATTTGGACAACAAGGACTACAATACCTTGGAATTAATTAAAGATCTTCTGTATTTTACTTACATTACACCAAAATTGCTTAAGCACTTTTCATGAACCTGGGTGGAGGGTTGGAGCATAGGCCAAGGAAGAACCCTTTCACTGCTGCAAAAAAAATAATAATAAGGATTCTTCAGTTGTTTATTTTTTTAGCAGAATATGTCAAAGTCATTTGAATGAATCAAATTTTTATAATGTCTCCCATTAATTTCAATGCTATTTGTACTTCAGCAAAATAACCTGCATTTTAATTTGGTGCAAGAAAATATCATTGTTGGGCTGCTGGACCTTGACAGAAGTGTAGACTCAATAATTGCCCTCTAGCTACAATACATCTTCCCATATTCATTACACTTTTTAACCAACAGAAAGCATCCAAATCCTTTGGTAACCTTCTGGGTTCCAGGGTTATTTTCTACATTTTACCATAAGAATTAATTCCTTTTGACTATGCCCTTGTTTTTTTCTCTCATGGTCACCACAGCAGATCTGAGGTGACTCTGCATGTTGATTTGGCACAAGTTTTATGCTAGATGACCTTCTTTGTGCAACTTCACATTACATGGAGAATGGGCAGGGGTGGGTTTGAACTGGGAACCCTCCACCCTGGAAACAAGCGCACTTAACTGCTTGGCCACCATCTCTGCCCATCTTCTACATCTTACCATAGCATCACAAATTCCAATTTTAACATGCTTTTTTTTAGTATAATGCCCTTGTGTTGCATATCAAAATGTTCACAACAATCTCATGCTTTCAGAATAGCTGCCACACATTTGTCTAGAACACCACATGTAAAATATCTTGGCTCTAAATATGAAGAAAAAAAAATTAAATGCATCTATCGATTTCAGAGGGTTAAAACATACTGTAGAGATATATGCACACTTACCTACACACAGACTGATACAGTCAAAATCAATTTAACTTGCCCCTTGTCATGCCTGTCTTGATGATGGTCCACCTTCTTTTTGGTGAAGGACCAATCATGATTTTTGTTGCTGGCCTGTGAATGTGGTGGACTAGTGAGCGAAGTGGGTTAGAAAGTTATAGAGAAGGTGTGAGAATATATAGTGCTGAAAAATCTGACTAACAGAATTTCATACAGTGTCTCATACAGTTTTACCATCATTGCCACACCAGTTCTGGACTTTTGCCAAAAATATCAAGTGGTGGTACAGCTGTGTGCATGCGTAGGTGCAGTATGTTTTCTTTTGGTGCTTTGTGATATTTACTGCACTGCATTACTGTACCGCATGTGACGTTTGAGGAATCAACAAGTCTCTTAATTATTATATAGGTTTACATATAAATGTCTTTTTCAAACACAGGATTGAGTTTGAAGTTTTGAAAATGAGCAAATAAGATTTGACTTTGGCAAAGCAGCAAAAATAACTACTAGATGAAAAAAAAGAGAGCTTGAAGAAGTAGGCATGGTAGAGGAACTACTCATCCGACACAAAGAACATTCTGCATTCTGATTCAGGGCTGTCAGTCAAATGTGCCCCTGACTAATGTTCCTCTCCCTGCAAGTCCAGATGCACCTGGAGGAATCCAAGCGACCCCAAACCCCAAAAAGCAAAGAGTCTCATATATGTGTATGTGAAAGAGCGTCGGAGAACCCAGATGTTTCCTTGCCCTCGCCTCTCTCACTCTCTCCCCACCTGCCTGGTGGGGTGTCTGAGGGCCGTGGACGTGTGCACTCTGTTGTGACTAGTACCAGATGTGCTCCATTGACCCAAATCACCTCGGCAGTAGACATGCCACATAGACCCGAATTTTCAAGACCCACCACACAATCACACACACCTGTTTCCATTCATAAGCCATGCTGGGAGAGGTGCATCCTGGGAAACCCTGTCAGTTTTTTCATCTGTTGTTCATGTCTTTCTCACTGCTTTTTATTGTCTGGATCTCTCCTCTGTTTTTCTCTTGTCACGCTCATCACTGAGAAGTTTACTCTGAGGGATCAGTAGAGCCTAAGAGAGATTTTAGGATTTGGAGAAACCAGGCCTAAATGACCTAGCGAGGATATATTAATTTATTTTCCAAAGACAAAAAAGCTGGTATTTGGTAACCAGATAGTTTAGGAGGAGGCCTGTGTGATTTGGGCTCACGTTTCATGTTACTGATTCTGAATTAGCTTAAGTAAACACACCTGCGTGACCTCCGAGCACTCCAAAGGTCAAAGTCATTCAAACATTTAAAGAATGGTAATTAAATTACCCTTGGTGCTGAATAACTTTAATTTGGTAGCTACACAAATTGCTTCCAGCTTTTGTCTTCTACAAAGCTCCCCCTTCAGCTGTGGGTTAGTATTTTATCGGGAAAGACTTGTGGCAACAAACAGCCACTCATTTTCTAAATCTTAAGTAATCAATGCTAATTTAAATGCTCTTGGTTTCTGTTGCCTTTTCTGCAAGGAAGTGATGCAGGCAGATGTCGAAGAGAAATGGAAGTTTACGACAGCGGCTAAACCTAACATAAGCTCTTCCACGCCAAATGAACTTCCTCATCCTGCTGGCCTGATTTATGAAGTGAAATAAAAATGAGTCCCAGTGAGGTATTAGTGGGTTTTTCAGAGGGGGTGAATGGGTCTTAGGGCCCATATTTCAGTGGTCTTCTGGGAAGGTTGTAGCCCAGGTGAGGCCCCTTAATATGGTTCGACTGAGGTCCACATGAAGTGGAGCCATAACGCTCTACAATAACTCTTCATTTCGATCCTGGCCCATTGCCAGAACATCTACTACCTGAGTCTCTTTGAAGAGCGACACATTGGCCTGGGTATTTAACCATGCTGTTTGAGGTCCTGGAGCTGGGAGCAACGAGAGAGCGAGAAGGAGAGACGGATCGAGAGAGGGAGAGAGTGAAAAAGACAGAAGCAGGCATGAAGAGAGAGATGTAAAGTCGAGGGCAGAGAGTGAAAAAGACTGCAATGGCAGAGGCAATAGAGGCTTGAACTCTGATGAAATAATTGAGTTTGTGAGCTGACAGAAAAGACAGAAAGATGAGCAACGGCAACAGAACCATAACCCCCTGGTGACCTGGAGTTGTTTCATAACCGATCCTTTTCTCCTAACACCTGATTACAAAATATAACTTCCTCATTTGTAAGTAGTACTGTGCCTGTATTAACAGTATACATGATGTTACGTGCCTGTATAGTAGAGATGGGCTGATTCTGATTTGATGCTCCATATAAAGTCCTACAGATGAACTCCTTCAATCAAAGCAGCTTGCAGGTCACGAAGCATTTGCTGGTGCCACACATTGCTACATCCACCACCTCATGGAACCACCTTTGGTCCCGATGGCAACTCACCCAAGTAGAAAACTGGTCGATCCCCCCCTTCCCGAAGGTAACCACCTATCTGCCACAGCCAAGTGAAATGTGGATGCCCTCTTGGTCTTCTCCAGCTGCTGGGGTCCTGAATGCTGAGGCACCTGCATGCTGGATCATGCTCAGAGAAACACGCATTACGGCCAAAATGTCATATCTGATAATCCCTCATCATGCAAGTGATTGGCTTCATCTTAGTCTCCCTAAGTGTTGAACAGTATGGGAGTGGAAACACATATTTGATGAATGCTAGTTTTCACTGGGAAAAATTCTGAGATTGTACCCCAAATCTGCACAGCACTCACAATAGGATGGCTATGATGTCCATATACTGTATTGATGACCACTGCTGTCCATGTTTTGGCACAAAGCAGGTACCACATCTATTTTGTATCAAAACAGGAACAACAATGGTGCCAAATGAAAATTATATACATTTTTCAGTTTTTTCAATTATTCCACATCTTTTCATATTGTAAAAATATCACAAAACTTAATCCAAGGAGCTATTTTGTTGTGTTCCTGAAATAACCAAAACCAACCAACTTGAAATAAGATCTTGTTTGAGTAAACATTTTAGTTAAATATCATCATATAAACCTGAGAATTTCTAATGTTGAAGCCATTTCTTTTTCCTGAAATGACTAAAAGTTTTCTTTCAGAAATACAAAGCAAATGATTCCTTTATCACATGTTCAGGAGTAAATTAGGACTTTGCTTTTGGGTGTGAAATGTGGAAAGTGTCATAACCACTTGTAGGTCATACAAGGTTGAAACCACAGCAAAAAGAGCTAATTAAAAAATAGATTACTCTTGCAAAAAGTCCCCCCGTTACTTAAAAAGAATTAAATAACTTTACTGAGTCTCTTGTCGGCAGCTTCAGTGTGTTTACGCCAGCCAGCCTGCTACAGAAGGGTACTGAAAGGGCTCTGCTGGATGGAGCTCTTGGCTTTGATATAGTTTCTGGGCTGGAACTTTGGCAGCGTGTTAAATATTAATACCGATTAACCCAGTTCAAGCTCTGCAGCAGAGAGTACAGACAGAGTTCAAAGAGCCTTCTGCTCTGTGCGGGCACTCTGTGCTTTCCAGCAGTTTAGCCGTGCTATCAGGAGGCTGCTGCTGCTGCCGCTGCTGCTGATGCTGCAGTGCACCACAGACCAGGCCGGCCTACCTCACGTCAGCTCAAACACAGAGAAACACATGATAGAATGCACACAACATGTGTGAACAGTGTATACAGCGAATGTCTCAGAGGGCTTTAAAGACGTAATTTGCCAATAATGAACAGGCAGCCTGGGTTATCTCTATCACTGTCTCTCTCTCTCTCTCTCTCTCTGTCTTCCAAACTACTACCGCCAGCCCCCCTCCTGTTGTTCTCACTTGCTGAACTCCTGAAAACTCTGGCTTTCAGAGCTACAACATTCCACCGGCTGGCACATTCACCCCTACTAAATAGGCCAGGACACCTCAGAGATCAAACACAATCTCCATTGTTCTGCAATTACCCAGTCCTCTGTCAGTCCCCCCCCCGTCGCTACTCTGCATCAAACTCCCTCTGCCCACCCCAATGGCTCTCCTCCATACCCCTCTTGCCCTCTGGAGATGATGGATCTGACGCACTGGGCCTTAACAAAAGCAGCCTTTGTTTACAGAGCGAGTCTTTGGAGAGGAGTCCAGAGCGAGCGAGTGCTGTCAGAGGGGAAGTGTTGGCTGGATGCTTCGCAGAACGCTGAGAACTAAAGCATGAACGCATTCGTTAACGCGTGATCTTGTGACCCTTTCTTCTCAATTGCAACAATTTAGAAGATGTTAACTCCTTGCTGGATAGGTTTGTTTTTTTTTGCACTTTTTATAGTTTACAATTTGTGTATGTATTGTTTCTATGCAGTGTTTTTATCTGTTGTTTTGCAGCTTTGCTGTGCAGCACTTTGGGTACCTTTTGGCTTCTGTAAAGCGCTATATAAATAAAATTTGACTGATTGATTGATTGATAGGTCAACGTGTCATGGTTTGATGCATTTTTTTCCACTGTGTTAAGTGGAGAATGTGCGGTCAATAGTGCAGGCTTAGAGGGTTGAACTGTCATTATACTTGGTAAGTTTAAACGGAATCCAAATCCTGTATTTGCATGTGCTTTTTCATTTTTATATTATCGACAATTAAAAAAGTATGCTGGCTCATAATACTGTGCTTAACCTCTTTGCTTCACAAGCTAATACTTTTTCAGTGTTTAGAACATGGTGTACTGAAAGACATGAGGCACTGCCACCAGATCTGACTTGATCAGTTACACTTTCTGTTGTTTTAACCAAATGGTGAACTATAAAACTGCAGATATTTGTTCAGCTTAAACATTTTGAGGAAAACAATTACTTTAAAGTTAAGTTTAGTTATCAAAACTTATTTTTATTAAGTTAAAAAAAAACTTGGTTTGCTCTGACAGCAGACTAAGCAGCTCACCCCACACTTCCCGATGCAAGGCCAAGTCCTCTAAGGCCCCATCGACATGGAGACGGGTTTAGGCGTATCCGCAAAAGTTTTGTATCATATTGGAATTTCTTCCACACAGAG
>CABFOU010310429.1:0-10993 GCA_900660325.1 Opsanus beta
GTCATTTGTTTCACACTTGCAGTGAGTTATTATCTGGAAAAAACAGCGTAATGCCAAAGTGTCATGGCTGGTCTTGCTACCAGGAAAAGTACAGTATGCTTTGACATATTTGCAAGGATGAAGATGTGTGTGTGTGTGTGGGGGGGGGGGTATAATCAGGGAGGAAGTGGATGCTAATTATTCTAATTGACCTCTGCACTTAAGGAGTCCTTGGCACAAATGACCGAAATGCCATTAGCTCTTCTACACAGAAACTCACACACGTACACACATAACTGCTCTGCACTTTGCTCAACTCACCCATGAATCTTCTGTTGTTATTGAGGCCAAGAGCCCCCCCTGCTTTCCCCCCACACCGACAGACACGTGCAAATGAGCTATGAGCTCATCTGATTCCAAACTCCTGAATATACACTCGACATGTGTAAGGATAATGTTTCTTCAGTTTATAACACCAATAACAATCAAAGTAAAAGGTAAATTAACAGCAGGAAGACATAAATGAAATCACTTACATTACAGGAAGACATTTAACTGACTTTCCTAACTGTAGGTTCATATCCCAAAGTGGATAGAGGGTATTGTAATGGTCATTTCTGTGTGTTTGTCTGTCTGTCCATGGCAATATCTCCGAAACACAAAGCACAATTTCAACCAAAGTTAGCGGATAACTCCGTGGACCATCCTTTCACAAGAAAGGTTATGTCAAGGTCATAGGTTAGAAACATCTACTCTCCGTGGCAATATCTTCAAAAAGCAAAGCTCAATTTCAGTCAAACTTGGTGGGTAACCTCAGTGATCTATGCTCTTGCTACACAGAACTTGTCACCACAGGTCAAAGTCAAACAGGTCATCGTCTATTTCCCATGGCAATCTCTCCAAAACACAAAGAGCAATTTCAGTCATTTCAGTATGCAGACAAAAGCTTTTTTATGTTGTTCACCAGTCACAGGTTAATCCAAGACGAATCTCCCACATACCTCTTCAGATAAACCTCAAACCTAAAGTGTGTAAATGGGACTATCTGACAAACTCTCCAGTCGCAAACACTTTGCATCAAAATGACAAAGTAGTCAGACTAGAAATTAAATTTGGGACAAAAAAAAACCTGAATGCATTTCTGGCAATTCTGGAAACTAATAATGAAATCAATGCAGCGAGAAAGATGCACATGCACAGAGGCACACAGTTGGAGAGATTTAGACTAAATGAATGTGAACTTTGGGAAATAACAGGGAAATAAGTACAGAGAGAGAGAGAGAGAAAGAGAGAGAACCTACATTCATTTTCTATAGGCGTTAACTCCAATTAAGGGTCACAGGGGGCTGGAGCCTATCCCAGTAGTCATAGGGTGTGAGAGAGAACAGCAGAATCAAAATATATTCTAACATTTGGAATTACAGGGTCCCAGGAATGCACGGGAACTGGGAACCCAAGGGAACAGAGAGGCACCCGGGGGAAGTGGCTGGACAAAACACAAGGGACGTGAAAACAGACTGGAGGACTAGGAGGAGAACAAAACCTGGGGGTGCAGAAAAACACAGGGGACCGAGACAAGACAGGGAGTGGACATGGACACATAACAAAGGGCTTGAGGGGCACAGGGACTTGGTGAAGGGGCCTGGGTAAGTCTGGGGGACGGCAGTGAAGTCTATGGGAGTAACCAGGGGGGCGACAATGAGGATCAGCTAAGGGCAAGGACGACACAAGGGACTGGACACTGAACCGGAAGAGAACCATAGAAGGGGCTGTGGACAAACTGGGACTAGGGACATGACTACTGGGAGAATCCGTGGGACTAACTAACTGAAAAGCAACTCTAAGACGGGAGTGAAAACGATTAATAAAACCTAATGCAGTACGGGGAACCAAGTGGGACAAGAAGGACCAGAAGGGGGACATGAATAAGACGTGAAAAAAAAAAAAAACAATAAATGCCGAAAGAAAATGAAAAACAAATCCACAAAGAAAAAGGGTGATAAATCAAGGAAACTCCACAGAACAGATGTCTTAGTATAGATGCTTGACATATACGTAGTGAAACACGCTTGACTAAATCCACTAAACTGTTTAAACATGACAAATGATTGGTAGAAGAACTGCTTAGTTTGAACCAAAGAAAAAGAAATAAAACTGCAAAACCAAAAAATCATGGGGACCTTGGGGCAGGAAAAATCAAAGGAAAACTTCCAAATGAAAAAAACTGTCAAAGAAATGAACGCAAAAAATAATAAAGAAGACAAAACCGTGGGACAACTATCTGCAGAGGTCATGGGGAACTGTGGGATAGCAAGCATTAACCAGTCAAAAAAGGAGTCAAAGGTAACAGAACAAATAAAAGAAAAAAGTCTGAGGAAGAAACTCTGCTTAACCAAGGGACCTAAAGAGTGGAATAACTGTGGGATCGAAGAAAAAGAAGAAGAAACAAAATTGCCAAACCAAAAAACTGCGTGAGCTATGGGACCTGAATAACCAAAAATAAATTCCAAAAAGAAAATAAATTGCCTTCGAAAAGGACAAAAGAACTGACTGGACAGGCCCTGGGGGAAAAAAAAACTAAAAGGCTTATGTGGAAATTGAGGTAGAGAGAAAACAACCAATAGAACGGGGAGAGACACAGTTTCAAAACATTACAGGCGTGATGAGGGGACGAAATTAACCAAAAACACAAAATACCGATTGCATTCATAGACTTGAGGAAACTTGCCGATGACAAATACAGAGAAAAAATGTGGTGTGACTGATTGGAGAAGCAACAGGTTGGACAGATGAAGAGAAAGCAAAAACAGCACAAAAATAAAAAAAAACCATAAACAGTCACTCACAGATTTGATATTTTCATTGTCCACAAGTTTCTCCTCAGCGGACACTGGTGGTGTGAGGCGTAGCGGCACAGAAGATACATCTGGATTGGTGCGCGTCGTCATCGTCTTGTCCGGCGCAGCAGGTGCAGCCAGGGGCGTGCGCGCTGGATGTTTGACTGCGGGTGGCACCGATTACATCGAGCTTGGAGAAGACTGAGACTCTCCTGATGGCCCAGCTGGTTTCCACGCAGCCAGGGAGTTAGGCAACAATGACGTGTCTTCGGCGTCAAGTGGCGGAACGGTGGACTCAGGCTGGCGCGCTTAGCTTGCGCGGAGCGGCCATCGGCAGCGACTGTGGTAAGGCAAACTGCGCCAACAAAGCTTTCCCTGATGGCCCGGCTGGTGTTAACTTAGCCGGGAAGTCAGGCATCAGATGTGGGTTTTCGGCGACTGGAGGAGATATGGTGGTCAGGAGCGGAGGGGCGCGCAGCCGGTGTGGAGCAGCCATGGGAGACACCCGAGACAACACTGACTCGGTGGGTGCCAAAGCCTGCCGAGGCATCGGCACCGGTGGATGTTGGACGTGGTGGTAAAGGATTGTGACGTGGAGCTGGTGTAGGTGGTGAGAACGCAGCAGTGGACAGCACAATGGCGCGCAGGCCATCTGATGGCGCGTCTTCATCATCATCATCGTCAGAGTCTACGTCCTCCCACTCAGAGGTGTTGTTTGTACTTGGTGGGAGAGGCAGGAACAATTCAGGGTTCCTCACCCAGTCAGGAAGCTTAGGGCTGGCAAAGATCTCATCAAGGTCCCAGAGATCAGGAAACAGTTCACAAAGCCAAGGATTGGACTCGACGAGGTCCCACACCTGATCCAAAAAATCAAATTTTTGCTTCGGTGTGGGCCAATCTCGAAAGCAAAAGAAAAAAGAAAAAATACTCTAAGACAGAGAAAATGTCTTTGACGGCGTCTAAATCGATTGTCTCTGAAGTATGGGCGGAACCCGCAGTATCCTGGTATGGCCAGTTTGTTCTGTCAGGACTCGGGGTGGAGCCGTTTGGCTCGACTGGCAGGATGAAGGACACAAAGATGCAGGCTCACTGGCTTGGTTAAAAAGACAGGCTTTATCGAGGTCAGGCTTGCACAGGGTACGGTACAGGGGTAAACAGTCCATGGAGCAAAGGTACATATCGGGGTTGAGCAGAGGCATGGTCAAAAAACACAGCGGAGGTTCATGACAGGGTGCCAAAAGAAATATGGTATTGTATGAGGATGTCTGGAGTGACAGAGAAGTATGCAAGGGTGGTGCAGGACATGTACAAGAACAGTGTACATGTCCTTCACATCTAACAGTGGTGATGGACAGGTTGCCGGATGAGATCAGACAGGAGTCTCCATGGACAATGATGTTTGCAGATGATATTCTGATCTGTACTGAGAATAAGGACCAAGAGATGAGCCTGGAGAGGTGGAAATATGCTCTGGAGAGAGGGGGAATGAAAGTCAATAGGAGCAAGACTGAGTACATGTGTGAATGAGACGGGGCCCTGTGGAATAGTGCAATTACAATGATGGACAGGATTAGGAATGAATACATCAGAGGGACAGTGCAGGGATGATGGTTTGGTAAGACTGAGATGGTTTGGACATGTGCAAAAGATGGACCCAAGGTATACAGGGAGAAGGATGCTGAGGATGGGGCCACCAGACTAGAGGAAAAGAGAGAGGCCAAAGAAAGGATTTATGGATCTGCTGAGGGAGGACATGCAGGTGGTTGGTGTGACAGAGGAAGATGCAGAGGACAGGGTGAGATGGAAACAGATGATCTGCTGTAGCGACTGCTAACGGGAGTAGCCGAAAGAAGAAAAAGAAGGAGATAAAATAAACAAATCTCTCTCTAGGTGTGTGTTTGTTACCCTCTGCAGAAATGATGGTTACAAGTGGACTCTCTCCAGGTACAGAATGGCAACAGAATCTCATTGGCCTCCAGTTCAACTTAAACTACTGCTGTCTCATGGGTTCAGTCTGTCTGCCTTCAGTCAGGGACAGAGGACGGTGACACTCACATCCTATTTGGTAATGTGCGCTGAAAAAGGCATCATAGCATAAAGGAAGGAAAAGGCTTTTGCCTTTTATTGCTCAATGATTTCCACTTGTCTGCAAGCGGCTGGTTGGGTGCTGTGATCGGATTGTGCATTAAAGCTGAAACAAAGCAAGTCAGCCATTTAATGAGTGGACTGGTACTGATAACAGTCAACTCAGTTAAGCAAGTGAAAGGCTCTGAAATGTGTAACTGGACTTTTATTGGCACCTACATCTTTAATCTCAGTGAAATCACTTACATGAAAGAAAATGATCTTCAGTACATTATCATTTTTATAATGTTGCAATAAGAGTGGCTCAAAATGTTAATTTTTTTCTCAATAATGCAATGATTTTAGACATATGTTAGATGAAAGCGAGACGTGAAAATCAATGGGACAACAGAAGCATGTTTTTCCAAATTAAGGTGTGTTTAAATCTCTATGCTCAATCCAACAACAGTAAATTAAGGCCTTTACACACCACAAACTACATAATTTCTTCTAGCTTCTCCAGTTTTGTTCAGGGTTACCACAGTGGATCTGGTATGGTTTTACGCCAGATATCATTCCTTATGCAACTCCAGAAATACAAGGACAGTGATACACAGGCGGCCTCAAACAATGGGACCTTCGCTTTAGGAAGCAGGTACACTCACAGGTTACACCACTGAGTTGTTTCACACATCATAAACAATATGCATTTTTGTGCTTATTCACACTAAAAACCCCTAAAATAAAATGAAGTCAATATCAAGTGACCAAAACCCAGTACACATGCTGTTTTTGAGTCAGCTAATACGTTTCATAAATCATTTTGAGGCCTGTCATGAACCCTATTAGAAAGCTGCACAAGTATTCGTAGAACTGTAACTACTATTTAATCACTGCAGTGTACAGTCGTCTTTCTCTGCATCTTTATTCCACATTTATGCGGTGTCAGGGCATCACTTGTTCAAGTAGTTTTTCAGGGTTTAGTGTTTGTCTCACAAACACTTCAACATTCACCTGCAGCCACAGACCTTTCAGTCCACGGACAACCCGTGCTTCCACGTGAGTTACAGTCACTCCTGTGCTACAGTATAATGTTCAGCCACAAAACAGATTTTGAATGTTCTGAAAGTGATTAGCAGGTCTCTAGTCTTTGATTGGACCAGTTCACCAGTGTGTGTTGAATTTGAAGGTAAAATGTCCAATAAAACTACTCTGTTGACATGAAAGGTCAAAAATATTACATTAACATGATAAAATGGTGACAAATATTCATCTCTGCTTTGTATCAAGGATCAGTCTTGATTTGCAGTATCAGTTACAGCCTAATGCCTTCGACTGCAGGATGATAACCATCTGTGTTATTACTTGAGGAAACTGCCCTGCATTTGTAACACATGCATACATGACCAGACACAGAGAAATGTCCTCTGATATCACACAGTTGTCCAAATATTGACATCTATTTTGAAGAAACAGTCTCTGAAGTTAATTACCAATGAAAATATATTAATGTCCAACACAAAAGACCGCTAATGGTTTTGTTCATACTTTGACACTCAAAATACACATATTTATTGTTACTGGCTGCAGAATTTGGCACTGGTTTATTTTGGATGAGAAGCAATGTTTTGCTGCTAACACAATCTGCACTGTTGTAAAGGAAATCTGATATTTCATCAATTTAATCTTGGGGAATTGCTTTCAGAATAGTGATGAGGGCTGTAGCTTGATGACAAGCTACAGTAATTTGCACCAACAGTACGTAAACTATAAAAATTGACATAAAAAACCGGCTTGGCCTTTGTCCTGGTGATCAACTGAAAACCTTTGTCTAGTTTTTATGCTGATTGTAAAGAAATGGCTTGGGGTTAGTGCGCTTGGTTTCAGTGCAGAAGGTTCCCGGTTCAAACCCGGGAACTGCCACATTTCTCCATGTAATGTGGAGTTGCGTCAGGAAGGGCATCCGGTGTAAAACCAAATCAACATGCAGATCTACCTTGGATTTGCTGTGGCGACCCCAAGTGAAAACGAGGGAGCAGTCGAAGGGACTTACTGTAGAGAAATGTCTTCATCTGTGATTGACAGCCTTTCAGGCCATAGTGATGTAGCATTGTCTTCAAAATGGACAATGTAACATTTCTATCTGATGCCTCAAACTCCATCAATTTTTCAGTTGTGATTCCAAGGTTCTCTTGGAACTTTTTGTACTAAAGTTCCAAGAGAGCTTTTTGTACTAAAGAGTACTTAGTGATATCAAGTCTGTATGGTTTCAGAATTTTATAATTCTGTAAGACTGTACAGTTGCTTGTAGTGCAACACCTTGAATCTTTTAAAGATGCCTCCAGAGAATGAACCTGACTTGTAAAGATCTAAAGTTGCACTCCAGAAGCTTTAATTTCATTCTATAAAATGCTTTTCTTACTCTTAAAAACAAGAAGGTATTGGTTCTTCAGATAGACCCTTAAATACAGTCAAAGGTTCCCCAGTTAACCTTAATTATGCAATTTAGCCATTCAAAAGCTTTTAAAAGTAATTTCATCAATTTCCTGAATCTTTCGTAATCTTCCATGCTGTTTCATTTTGGTGTATGTGAACTGCTGACCCACTGAAAAACTGAATAAAAACTGAACTAAATCTTTCTTGTCAATATTATTTTAGAGAATATCTTTATATAGAAATAAAGTAGGCATTTGAACAGACTTAACATACGTATTATTTGGTCAAATGGAACAGGATCATCAGGGAAAAATTAGGTATGATTTATTTTTTCACCAAGGTGTACTGTACTGTTGTGTGCTCATGTCCACAACTACATATTGAATTCTCAAGAAGAACAAAAGACTTTCCTCATTCTGCTTTTGTCTACTCAGGTTTTATCCTCCTTTTCAAGCTCCAGCACCGAAACGATACTCATGGTCACCATATATTATCTGCTGTGCACAAGAAACCTGGCAAACTAGTTTTTGTCATGTCACTTTTAGGGTTCTACGTAATGAAGCTATTACTCGACTGTGGTGAGAGTGATGTTTCCTGGAGGAAAGAAGCTGATGACAGCATTCTGGGACTGTTTTCTGCAGGCGATTAACCAGAAGAGACCCGATGAGCAAAAGAACAAAGATGGCAGCCATCTGAACCGACATCATTGGGTCTCATTTGCAATTGCGTTACACAACATTTGCTCTGCCTCCTATTCTCAGCCCATATGGCAAAGAGCAGATGTTGATGTTTTGACACTTGGACTCTGGGAATAAAGTATGAATGTCAGGCACTGAAACTGACATTGTTTTATGCAGCAAGTTGATTAAGCAGCCCAGTGAGAATCTTTTGTTGGCGGAGGTAAAACTGATGGAAACAACTGGAAACTGAGCATTTGACAGATTGTGCTTGGCAGTGCAGCTGGCAGAGCTTTTTTAATTCATCATTTAGTGGTTCTGGGTCCCTCTAATTTTTGTATGTGGTTACGTGATGACACTATGTTGTGTAAATCGTCCTTCAATGTAATTGTGTAATCTGTTGAACAGTCTTTGCAAGTTATGAGCATAAATAATAATGTACGAAGATGTGCACAACAATATTTAAATTCAGGTGAAAAAATAAATAAATTTTACACTTTGCATTCCAGATCTGTCAAAATGTAGTTATAGCTTGTGTTAAGGTGTTGCATTGTTAGGCATGAGTGACTAATAGAAATCTGACACCCCAGAAAAAAGCAGATGGGCCAGTTTCATCACTGCTGCATGCAGAGTGCAAGGCTGCAATAATGTGAACTCTTATTATATACAATGATCCCAGTTTGTAAAACTTTATTGCACACCTCAGAGTTTATTCCGTTTGGGGGTTATTGTCCAGACAGTAGCAGATAGGCAAAAAAAAACAGTCAGGCACTTTCACTGTGAAATTCAAGGAGAAATGGAATCTCTGCCCATCTTCAGGCAGTTAACAGCAGTATCAGGTGCTAAGATCAGTACCTTTAAAGGCTTTTAAAAAATTCTCTCATCCTCTCTTCAAACTGAGATTTGATATTTGACTTTGGTTCCCTCACCTATGATTCAAATTATTGACTTTTTAGGGGGCAGCCCTGCAAATGACTGACATCAATATGGGATACTTGGACAGACTACTAAATAGAAACCAGGGTGTAATATCCTTGGGAATCCTTTTTTTTTTTTTGCTCAGACTCAGAACAGTCAATGACACTCCAACAGCAGACAGAAAATTTGTTTCCTTTTGCTGCTGCAACAGGCCAAATCTGTATTTAGTTCCCAAATGCCAATTATCGGAGCAAGTAAGGTCAAAGTAAACTGTACCCACAATATAGAAAATACTGTGCAGAGCACTTGGCTTTGGGGAAGTTCAGACAATAAATGCATATTCATGTAATCATACAGAATTCACTTGTATTGAACATGAAGATAAAAGTGAATATTTAAGACAAATATCAGCTAGAACACTTAGTAAACAGTGGTCTCCTCTGTGTGTGGTGGCCGAATGATTAAAAATTATTATTATCATTTGTTGTTGTTGCTGCTGTTGTTATTTAATTATAACTTCTATTTCAAATGATCAATCCTATTTGTCCTGCATGGAAAAAAGTCTTGAAAATGAAAAATAAAACTAATAATATGCAAATACTGCGAGAAAGAGAAACTGCATGGAACGAGCCCAACAAAATCTAGGCCATTTTCTATTCTTAGCCAAATGTGAACTGGGTGAATTAACGTCTGGAGTATATGCACACAACCACAGTGTTTGCAAGTGTTTGCGTGCACGTGTTTGCTCTCAAACACTGTGTTCCTGTCTGCGCCTTTTTTGGGGGGTGAGGGTGGGGGGCACCACTCAGCGGAACTTTGGCAGAAGAACGTAAGATATTTTGCCCATAATCTCATCTTGAGAAAATTAATAACAAGATTTTTCATTAATTTATCATTTCAAGCAAGCAGACTAAGTGTTGTGATGAATGCAGGTCAGAGAAGAAGCAACAGAGTCAAAATGAATCAGTAAAAAAATGCAAAAACATGAATTTAAGTGTTATACCTACAAATTTAAGTAATATAGTTGTGGCCAAGCAGTTAAGTATCTTCTATCCACTGTGGAAGGTTCCCGGTTCAAAACCCACCCCTGCTCATTCTCCGTGTAATATGGAGTTGCGTCAGAAAGGGCATCCGGCGTAAAACTTTTGCCAAATCAACAAGTTTGGCAGGACATCTACTGTGGCGACCCTGAGTGAAAAACAAGGGAGCAGCAGAAGGGACTTACTTACTACCTATGCGTGCGAAAGCACATTGTTGTTTGTGAAGCTAATGTAGTAAATTTGTAAAGGATATAACAAAATTGAGTTTTATCTGTGTTAAATCGCTTTGGTTTTTGCTGACATCTGTTTTGTAGGTTTACTGAATTCTTGAAAATTTACTCAGAAGCAAAGGAACCAATTCTCACCAAAACTGATGTAATATCTAGGTCACAACTAGACGAGAAAAAAATAAAATTTAGGGGTGGATCAGCAAAAGGTCATAGCCAGGAACCTAAAAACCTGTAAATATTATTAGTTTATCACTAATGACTGATTTTCATTATATTTAGCCTTGCCGCAAAGTGCAAAGAACTACCTTAATGGCCATGTCTGTTTGTCTGTCCATTGCAATATTTTCAAAAAACAAAGAGCAATTTCAGTCAAAGGTGGTGGATAAACTCCGTAGACCATCTTCCTACAACACAGGTGAGGTCAAGACCAAGCAGAGGTCATCATCTAAAAGACATTAATAATGACAATATGATGAGAATACGCTGAGTTTTCTGCATAGGCCAGTGGTTCTCCATCCGGTCCTCAAATGCAACCAATCAAGTACTAACAGCCACCTGAATTAGTTAATCAGCTTGTGGCAGAGCAGGGAGAGATAGAAAATGTGAAGCTTTAGGTGGTACTTGAGGACTTGGTTGAGAACCATTGGCACAGACTTCCGTTCTTTTGTATCAAATGTATCAAAACTCTGATGACAATGGTGCCATGTGATAACATCAAGTGAAGCCAAGGGCGTAACAATGGTGTTGACATTGGTGGGGACATAATGAGTGCGTAGGTTGATGGTGTTTAGCGGGGGGGGCTGGGGGACCTC
>CABFOU010310441.1:0-11090 GCA_900660325.1 Opsanus beta
GCAGACAGTTGTTACCCAATGAGAATTATCTTTCAGAACGAGCACGGATAATGACGGCTTTTATTCGTATCATGCTCGTACTCGTAAAAAATGCTTTATCCGTAACGAATACTCGTCAGAAACGAGTATCCGGCTTAACCCTAGTACAGACCCTGTTGACTGTAGCCATTAAATATAAAATTCAAAACCAGTGTGATCCTAGTTCATTCACTTGTGTTTTAAGGTTTCAACTACAAATTAACTCGAACATTTTGAAGCCTTTGTTTTGAATCAGTTAGCGTCACTAATTTATAGAACCCGAGAAAGGTTTTGGCAATTTTTGACAATTTATCCAGTATTCATAACTTATTAACTGACACTCGTGAAGGCAGGCAACTCGGCTAACCAACTAGCAGGTGGCAGTATGTCTAAAAAAATATTACATAGGTAAAAAAAAGTTACTCTTTTGATTGACGTGGTGTATCAAGGTTCACCAGATGCAACAGGGTTTACTTTTCTTATAGGCTCTGATAATATGGAGAATTATGAGATGATAACATTTGTTATTTTTGAGTTATTGTTGACACAAGCTTGCTGGCTCACTCACTCATCTGCATTTTGGCTTTCCAAGCCAAAGGGAGATACACATGAGAAAATTGCAAATAGGTGACCACTGTGAAGATACTTGGCTGCAAAACATATGATTGATCAATCAATCAATTTAATGACAAAAAGCTATAATTTTGACAAGTGAATGAATAATAATTCATTCATTTTCTGCAGCCTATCCGGGTCCAGGTCACAGTGGGAGCAGACCAAGCAGCTCATCCCACATTTCCTTATCCTTGGCCAAGTTCTCCAACTCTTTCTATGGGATCCCAAGGTGTTCCCAAGCCAGTTGGGAAATATAATCCCTCCAGAGTGTCCTGGGTTTTTCCCGGGGCCTCCTCCTAGTTGTACATGCCTGGAAGACCTCCGTAGGAAGACGACCAGAGGGCATCTTCACCAGATGCCCGAACCATTTGAGCTGGCTCCTTTCGATGCGGAGTAGCAGTGGCTCTACACAGAGTTCCTCATGGATGTTGAAGGTTCTCACCCTGTCCCTGACTGTAAGCCCAGATACCCGACAGACAAACTTGTTTCCACGACCTTGACCATAGGTGAGGATAGGAGCATAAATCAACTGGTAAATCAAGAGCGTCGCCATTCTGGCTCCATTCTTTCTTCACCTGTACAGCATCTGTAATTCTGCAGGAGCTCAGTTGCAGCCCCAATCAATCAATTTTTCATCTTCCAACTTATCCAATTTACAGAAATTGTTAATATTAAAATAAAAATAATAAGTCATACTTTATTAATCCTCTCAGGGAAATTGTGTTTCTGCATTTAAGCCATCCTAATCACAAACATTTTTAGAAACAATCTGAACACACTAGGAGCAGTGGACAGCCACTGAACCAGGGAGTTACTCCAGATCTTCACACTGTGTCGTGGTCACTGGCTGGTTAAGAAGCACAAACCTAATAAGCATAATGTTTTTCATGGGAGGAAACCAAAGTGCCCGGAGGGCACCCACGCAGACACAGAGAGAACATGCAAACTCAACACAGAAAAGAACTAGGTATGGGTGGAGTCGAACCCCACACCTTCTTGCTGTGAGGCAAGAGTGCCAAACACTATGAATAATCATTCCAGCCATTTGCCAAGAAAAATGCCAGACTGACTGGTTTCAGCTTGTCAGATATGAGAATATATGGGGTTCAGTATTTTAAAACACTTGAAACACTATGACAGCGGCATCTAGTGGATAGTGGCTCACCCTCAAAATTAATTCACTGCTTTCAAAGTGCCCTGCTAGCGTCACTCGCTAGAGGCACTTCTATCGTTGAGATCACGTGGGTTGCAAAGATGGTGGGGAGTGCAGAAGTATGAGAAATGGGAATAACATGGAACTGATTTACAAATTAAAGCCTTCAAAGAATTTATCGAAAACTTAGGAAAATTGTCAAAATAATTTGGTGGAATCGCAGCTGTGAGTTGTTAATGTTTTTCGTACATGGTAAACAAACACCAACACTGTGAATCAGCCACTTCTGGGTTTCCACTATCAACAATTTCCCATGATGCTGTACATATTTTGACTTATCTCTAACAAATCAATAAGTGATGCATCATACTGTGAAGCTGGTTAGTTCCTGGCTCTGTCTTTGTGCACTGAATCAGCTGTTTGTACGGGAACTTCCCACTCGTCTTAGGGTCCACTCGTCCTAGTATTAAAGAGAGCATGTTGAAGTCGTTTTTACATTTATGGTAGGCTATATGTTGCACTAAAGTAGGTTAAGTAATGTTACAAAAGTGTGACAATTAAAAAAAACCAAACATTTAATTATGGTGAATTACTATTCTTTGTTGATTTTCAATTCAACAGATTTATAGACAACAGTACAATTAAAGGTGATTAATGGTGTATGTCAAGAGAATCAGATGTTTTACTTTTTGTAAATTGAACAAAACTGGTTCTGGTCTGTTAGCTATTTGAAAGTATTACCTTTATTTGTGAACTTTAAAATCAGTTTGGGGTTGTAATATACACCATCAAATAATATAAAGAGGTTAGGACCAGTGGACCCAAGGACTAGTGGACCCTCCCCGTTTGTACAGGTACACTGGTTTTTCAGTGAAGAGACCAGAAAAGAAGTGTAACTTCACTGAGTCACAAGATGTACATCAACATGACCACAACATTTAACCTGCAAGATTTTATAGCATAACAATGCTACAAAAGGGGTAAGGTCACAGCTGGGGTGTGACCCTACAGCTTTTATACCACCAATATCACCGATCATTCAACATTTCATCACAGTAAACTATCTGTCATAATAATATCAACAACAATGACAATAAAAACTCCAGAATAAGGAACAACAAAAACATGACTGACATTAAACTTATCGAATGTGTGCACTTCGTAGCGTCTCGATAGAGAGGCCCAGATATAGTGTGTCGGGGCCACACGCAGTCCCTATTGGGTGAGGAACACAACACGAGGGACAGCCAAAAATAATGAGGTCATGACATCGTTCCCCTGTCCCTCGTACTTCCACCAAGCAGCAGATACAGCGGTGAGTGTGGTACGGTAGCAGATGTACAAACCTGTCAGCGTGTGTATCACAGAACACAGATGCAGCTCACACATGTACGCAGTGTCAAGTTTAGCCATAACTCTCATTCACAGAAATGTTTGCTACATTTTTGTGTGTTTATGTGAACTAAGTTATGTGGACTCAGTTATAAATGTGCATACTTGTTATTAGTCTGTGTCAAATTGCACAAACTTGATATAAGTGAGTACGGTTATGAGAGCAGGTGTTTTTGGTGGATGTAAACATATGTGCCGTGAGGGCTGTATGTGTACAGCCAGAGTGTTTGTGTTTGTTGCCAGACTCTGGCTGTGAGCTCAGCATGAAGGAGTGAGAGAGCCATAAACACCAGAGGAAGCAGAAACACACAGACAACCTCTCTGAGCTGTATTTATGGTCCAGACTGGAGTGGGAGGCGAGGGCTTGCTCTACATTCTGGCAGTGGCGAGGGTCCAACCAAAACACTGAGGCTGTTAAAACCCCCCCAGATGACTCCCAGGAGGCAGTGGAGCAGGCAAAATGCAGGCCTGGATTTAGAGGTTCAGGGGTACGTCCTGTTGTTAATGAGTTCACCCCGCTGCAACTCTTTGGCTCGAAGTCCTGACAATGCCTCACCAGCCACGCCATCGCTGTCACAGCCTCATCCTCCCACTGCAAACACTGGACCTGATGATCTGAACAAGATGTGCCATACCAAAATGGTGTGATGATTGTCCATGCTTTTATGTGTCACTCACATGTGCACTGAAGTATGGACCAGAATAAATGAAAAGTTGAAATGTGACTGTAGAGGATGCAACAAAATAGATACAAGCTTTCCTCAGATGTACAAGCTACAACGCTGAAGGCATCTTCTTGGCTATCTCACCTTTAACTGACTGCAGTTTTGTCTCTTAAATATGTATCATCTTTACAGCACAGTTCCAACACATAAAACATTTAAATCCTGAGACAGTAAGACGGTAAAGACTTTTAGAGAGCTCCTTCATGATCATGCAGTAATTACCACCTAGTGGTAATTTTACTGTTTACTTGGCAAAGGTCTCTACAGACGACAGGCCTCATGCTAGAACCATTCACACTAACAGATTTGTAAATGGTGGGTATGACTGATTTCAGAGAACTTACCACATTAATCAATTTTCTTGTATTTTGTTGGTAAGGTTAGACCTTACCCATGTGAAGAGCCTTGGGGCGACTGTTGTGAATTGGCACTATATAAATAAATTGAATTATTTTGAGGGTTTTTTTTTTTTTATAACGACAGAATAGATCAGAGCACAGAGGGAGTGTTGCTTCATTGTCTGCAACAGGATGACATTAAGCCACTAAATAGTTACATCATTGACTGCTAAATGAATTGTTAAAATACCATTAATAACATCTTTAATAGAAGTTTGCAAAAATGTTCTTGCATGATCCTGACGATCCTTGTTTTGATTCTCCATCAGACAGGAAAATCACTGAGGTCCCTTGGGCAATGTCCCCAAGTTACTCCAAGTGTGCAGTTGAGCTCTTTGCATGACAACACACTGACATGGTGTGTGAGTGTCTGTGTGCATGGGTGAATGTAGTGCATCATTGTAAAGTGCTTTGAGCGCCTGCATGGGATGAAAAACTTTTAGACAAATACAGTCCATTTGCCACGAAACGTCTCATGGTTGAGCTGAGTCGTAAATTTGCTCTCTGTGTGAATGAAAAACAATTATTTTCATTTCAGCCATTTAAAAAAAATGGAAAACAGTTTAAATATGTCATGAAAAGCTATTCATATTTTTAACTGCTGCTTCTAAATGACATATGATCAAAGCGCAGACTTAAAAGAGTCACTTCTTTGTCTGCTGTGATCAGCACTGGGGTTAATTCAGGCATTTCTGATGGCTCAGTGTCAGTTTATTGAAAGCCTGACTCTTTTTCAGTCCTTTGTTATATAGTCCATGTACTCCAGCTGTCATAAGCAGGTTTTTGTACACTGTGAAAGTATGCAACACACAAACAATGCCACTAAGAAAGGAAGAAAGGAAACCGTGTTGACACTGTGCTTTCTTTCTAGAATTATTCAGCTGTCAATCATGTTTAAATAGCTGGGCTGTGAGTTTAGTCATGTGATCAGAAACACACTAGATATGATTTTGCTTTGTTTTTATTAATGTTACTGCAGACTGAAGCCATGTTGTTTATGGGCCTGTCACACCTTAACGATTTAGCCAGTGTATGTTGACTTATGAAAAATTTGGCGAATACGCTGGCTATGTTGAATAAGTTATGCAGCTGTCACACCATGACGATTTAGCCAGCGTATGCCGACGTGTTGAAAACGCTGCCAATACGCCATCATACGGCAGCTGACACGTTCAGTAAGTTCTGTGGTCATCCAGAACATGTCAAATACGTCTACATACGTCAATATGCGTTGGAGATAAGTTCAATATAAGTTACACATAGGTTCAAAGCACATTACTCAGATTGGAAATATGTTTGGGGCAGGCTAGACATTATCTCAACGTATTTTGACTTATGAGTAACTTACAAGTAAATTTTGTCAACAATTGCATAACTTACCTACAAACTATGGCCTGCGTATGCAAGACGTATGAGCCATACGCCGGCATATGTCGAAAATATTGTGCATGCACAAAAATTTTCGACGATCTCGCCGTACTATGATTTATACCAGCGTGCTTCATCGTGCTCTTAACTTATACAAAACTTACCCATAACTTATTCAATGTATGCCAGTGTATTTGCCAAATTTTTCCATACGTCAACATACGCTGGCTAAATCGTCAAGGTGTGACAGGCCCAGGAGCAGAGATGTTTTTGAGTCCTGTCTGGTTAAAATGCAAGTGTAACTCTTATAGATTGGGTCTTTTCAAAAGTAACACGGAGACAAAGTAACAGCATAAATACATGTTCTGTCTATGCGAGTGAAACAGCACAAAGAGAGGTCATACAGGAGTGACAAGTGGAGGGAAAATACACAACAAACAAGATAGCCCAGTCTCATGCTCTTTTCGTGCTCCTATCACAAAATGAGTCACATTTTCGTGATGTGGTTTTTTTAGTTTTACCATTTCTAACCCTCTCCCTTCCCGTAACCATAACCCCCCCAGATCCCCCTGCATCATCCCGCATTTGTGATCCCGTCACAAAAAGCGCTGGATTTTCATGACAGTATCACAAACCATAGATTAATTTACTTTTCGTGATGCCATCACAAAATGGCGTGAAATTGGGCTGAACAAGACAATGTAATTCTTCAACCAGATGTGATTAATTTGACTAAAACATATAGCTCACTCTGCAGCCTCCACTAATCCTCCATTCCCCCGTCTGTTTCAGACAGATGACATTGAAACCTACTGAACAGAGCCGGGCTGCCACAGCAATTACAATTTCTTCAGTGTGCCAACCACTGGAGGGACCAACTGAGGGAGCATCAGCTGCAATGCTACGGCCATGTGGCTCATTATCAGAGTATTATCCACCTTAAAGGTGCCTCGTTTCTGAAGAACCACATTGACTAAACCGCACCAAGGGGTCGCACGCATAGCATCTGGCCTGGGAGTGAGTTTTTTTCCCCCTGAACCTTTCACGCGGTAGTGTACATTTGTAATGTGACTCCAGACCAATCAGATTAAGAGAAACCAGTGACATCATTGCTACTACTCAGAAGACATATGGTGAAAGATTTATAGAAATTGATGTTAAAAAAATTTGTCAATAAACCCATGAATATTGCTGATTTTGATATCATTAAGGTGTGTACACCATTTAAGTCGTGCACATGCTACACACTGTATCTTTACTGTACCCGTACAGCTGAATGCGCTAACATGACAAACTGAGCAACTGATTGGAGACACTGGCTTTTATATATGCTGAAATTTTTTGAATAAACCAGTCACACTCCTCATAGATCTGAGACTGTGAGGTGGCCGTCCTCTACTGTCGCTTGTTGCCGAGAAAATAATGCTTTGCAATGCATCGGTTTTGTGTTCAAAATAGACGTGCATTTTTCAAACCAATTTCAAAAGGAAGATACAACGGGAATGAATATGATTACAGCTCACAGGTAAATTCTTTGAGTCTTTTTTTTTTAAGGTACTAATATTTATTGAAAAGGGAAATTTTTTCTGCTGTGCAAAATGTGCAGAAAGTCATAGCTACATGTCATATATAATGCTTTGGTCCTCAAGGTAACACGCGATGGTACAGACTGGTGACACTGACAGTCTGTGTACATGAGCATGATGTCATCTGTGCACAACGTGCATGGCATACATATCTTAATTTTTTTAAATCAAAATCTGCACGATTCACAGGTTTACTGACAAATATTTTGACATTCATTTCTACAAATCATCCGCTATAATTTAATGACATCAATGACATCACTGATTTCTCTCAGTGTAATTGGTTTAGAGCTACTGTACAAATGCACGCTGTACTGCCCAAAAGGTTCAGGGTAAAAAAAAATAAATAAAAAAAAAACTTGCAGATTGGGATGTGGCAGATAGCTACTTTCAGTGGGACATGGATGGACTGCAGGTCAGGTCTGCCTGGGTGGTCGCCAGTCAGGACCCAAAGCAGTTCCATGAGGCAGTGAATGTGCAAACTTGTAACACACGTGCATGCTCCCAACCAAGACCTGAAAAGACAAGTTTTATTATCCTGCACTCTTCCCTCCTCGCCAGTCAAGCAAGATCATGTGTCACCTGCAAAGTTTATTGGTTCCTTGAAGGGAACGACTGCTCTTCTGCCATTACACCAAGTGCTGGTGCAGTTTGTCCAAAATTCCTCTCCATTGTCATTTTCCAGAACTCTGCACAACCGTCACCAAAACTCCCAACATTCCTACAGAGTATACAATGCTTACAAAGACCGACTCAACACAGAGCCAGACGGGGGCAACAACATTTCAGTGCTGCACTTTCCAGAGTGTGATAACTCAGGCACAGAAGCTGCAAGAGACGGGAGATATTTGGGAGATCTGCGACACAAGTGGCTATAACTGTACAGGGGAGTGGAGGAGGTTTGAAGGTTGACTTCATAAAATCCCACCCACTAAACCACAACTCTTGAGTCTGTCTTATGTGGCAATGTGCATGTTTATTAACTTGTAACTGAGAAATGAGAAGCTACTTCATCACAACTTCTGGGAGTGGCCAAAAACCACAGACAGATACGGTTTAAGTATAACATACAGCAAACACTTTTTTACACTGCGCTAACCCGCACTGTGTGTTAACAGTTTTTTTCCTGGCTCACATTATGGATGCAATTATGGCCTGGGTGCATAGTGAGAAAATGTAAGGAGACATAAATGGATTTCACAGGGATTAATTTCTGCTGCTCTGCAAGGACAGAAAAATAAAGGGCAGAAGGAGAATGAGAGCTCATAAAAGAAACAAAATAAAAGCAGTGCGATATAGAGAAGGAGGAGGAAGATTAACAGAGAGGGGAAAAAGTGGAATCAAAGTCAATCAGTAACGAATCCAGGGATGGTGCTCTGTAATAAGGTCAGGGCTGTGAATCAGATTAGCAGCCTTCTTAATGGGGTGCATGCAGCAGTTAGGTTCATTGAACTCATCACATCACAATGAGAGCATCAATGCTGTCATTGTCTCTGCACTGATGTCAAAACACCAAATGTGTTTCAATACCTTCTCAGAGGACCGGAATGAGGCTGTACATACACCCTGTTATTCTACACCTCTTGGGTAATATGCTGACGGGCAGGTAGCAGACGGGGTTAATGCAGCTTTTTTGGCATCAGTCACTGAATCAGAGCAGAGGACGGAATGGGGGAAAGAGTTTTAAATGTGCAGGATTCTGAATGGTTTTCTCTCTTTTTGTTTAACCTTATTACCTTTCAGCCTGGTTGCATCTGTCCCGTAGAGGTCTGTTTTTTTCATTGGCTCTGCTGGCATGATGTTTGAGGACACGTTCAGTAAAGAGCCTGTGGGTTTGTGGGTCACTCAGTCAGCATGCAGTCCATTTAAACCGGTAGATGAAGGGAAATGCCTGCATTTTATTGGGGAGAGAAGAGTACTGTGGTTGCCGTGTGTGTGCATCTATTTTCATCCATAAAAGTTTTTCTATGTTGCTGACGAGGCCCACTTTATTTCTGATTGCAGGAAAAACAGTTTTCAGTGGACTCCCGGGGGATGTTTCGGGAAACAATAAATAAATCAGAAAGCAGAAGATGCAGCATTTCCACCCCAGGAACCAGATACATAAAATTTAACTCAGTTTCAAGATTAAGTATGTATGAAATGTTAAAAAGGCTCAGCTCACGAACTGTGCATGCACATTTCTTTGCTGCCTTTTATTTGAGAGTGAAAACTAAAAACCTGCCCAAACATCTGAGGCTGTATTCACAAAAATTCTGAGAATATTCTCAGACAGCACCGAGCTTAGATGAAAAATTTCAGGGAAAATAAGAGCAAAGGAATAAAAACATTTACCTTCGGGAGAAGGTGTGGCATCATGAAAAAATTATAGAAATAAAAGGCACTTTTAGTGATGTTGGGCAAATCGAGAGGACTAATCGAGAGGACTAAAGTGCTTCTATAAAGACATGGTGTAATTATGAGTGCTGTTGTAAGTAGTGAATATCTCTGCTGAATAAATAGTAATCTATACTTTCAAAGTAGCCTACAAACTATTTGAAAATCACATGTTGAAAGTTGTTATATTCATTTTCTTATGTACTTGTTATATTTTTATGAAATTATATAATCTTTAATGTAAAATGAACTGTGTCACAATGTTGGTACCGTTTTCATTCTTGTCCATGAACAACAAAACAAAAACAAACACAAAAACAAAAACTCAATGAGTTTTGATCCAATAGCACTTATCTTGGTTAAGGTTTCGGTATATTGTGCACATGCAGCAACCCAGAGATGCGGTTTCATTTGTGTGATTTGCAAGGTGCATGTGTTACATCTAGGAATGGGACGACTAGTCGTAATAGTCAACTACGACTAGCTAAAGTCCGACTAGTCGACTATTTTTTTTAATTAGTCGACTAGTCGAAAGACATTTATTAACTTCATTTAACCCTTAAAAGAACAGACCTGCTGGAGCTGCCACCCCTCCCCTCACTCAGTGAAGAAAGTGTGTAAACCTTGGCAGGTGAATTAGTTAACTCAAACGGGTAGTCTGTGCCTAGTAAATGAATGCAGGTATTGTCTTCATGCTAATGCTGTTTTTTGTATTTGTGATTTTGTGCTTATATTTGTTAAAATAAATGTCACATTTGAGTTTCGCGATAAAGATTTGAAATTGGCTTAATTCATTCAATGTCAAATTTAGTCGTCGACTAGTCGATGACTAATGGTACCCGACTAGTCGACTAATGATTTTCATTAGTTGTCCCAACCCTATTACATTCTCTCGGTGCCCCTTCTAGCTGTTTGTGTGATCGCTCTGTTAATGGATGGCTGTAACAGTCCAAGGTCACCACCACTACACTGTTGCATTAGTTTTGTGATCAATTTTATTTCTGGCATTGAAATGTTATTGTGCTAGGTTGGAGATTTGAGCGCATCTCTAATGAGATCGACCACTAACATGATCCCTGCACAATCCTATCTGCAGCCTTTCATGAAGTCACGGTCATTCAGCAGATGGAGAACATTTCTCCTGGTTTCTTATCTGCAAACCTCTTAAGCCTCTTAAAAGTCCCTTCTCTTAACATAAGAACTCTTCTAAGAGCAAAGCTCCATCATGAACTGCTTTTATCTTCAACAGGAACTAGTCTTAACTTCAAAGGGAAATTCTTTTTTTTTTTTTTTATTGCGAATTAAGTAGGACATTACAAACAAAAACAGACAGCAAAAACAGTAACAAATTGACAGAGGACAAAACAGTAGACATATACGTACACTTTGACATAACAAATAGCAAAGAGACAGAAGTGGAGCTGTAGGCTATTTCATACAAGTTGATAATCGTAATGGG
>CABFOU010310451.1:0-11677 GCA_900660325.1 Opsanus beta
ACTGGCCACGTTTGACCCAGATCTGATCCAGATTAAAGATTTTCTGGCCATTTAAATTTGACTTTGAAAACCCCATTTATTGTATTTTTTTTAGGTTTTTTTTTCCTGGCGTAAAAGTGCTGAGTGAGCGCCCACAAACGCTTTCTTCCTAGTGGTGGCAACAATAATTGGCCAACACCTAGCTTAAAATTTATGGTGATAAAACGTTCTCACCCGGAAAAAACAAACAAAGTGTCTGTCCAACCTGCCCATGGATGAGTTTTTTTTTTTGTGTGTGTGTGTCCATTGTGATAGATTTTTGAGGCGTTGCAGTGATGTCACATCGCCTTTCTGAGAAGTTGAGGGATTTTCAATTTAAGAGCACTCTGATCGGGTGCTCAAAAAACAAAAAAGAAAAGAAAAGCGGTCTGCTTTGAAAAAAGGTGCTGGGCCCTGTGTTTTTTGTTTTTTTTACAGCAGCGGCTGCCTGTGGCCGCATGCCCACCTTTCTTATTTACCCTATGGTCACATTATCTACAAGCAACAGAGGAAAAGCAACGGGCTTCCAATATTTTCCAATCAGTTTGGGCATTTTGCAGCAACAAGAGACAACAGTCACTATGCTGCCAGCTAGGCGGGACCAAAATAGACGAGAAGTCTGTTTTATGAAAATAATGTGCGACGCGACGACTGCCAATCTGAGTAAAAAGGCAGCGTAACATCAGCTGGTTGCTCGCTCAAATAAAATAATCCACAATGGGGATATACACTCTGAAACAGCTGTATTACTGTAAAATGTAATATGTTTGGCATTTTTCACATATTTTATAAATTTTAGTAAGAAATAAACGCGTATAAATCTAGCAGTGCTGTTTTTGCAACCGGATAATACCTTTGAAGTGATTTTCGAGACGTCTTACAGAGATGTTAGCAGGCTAACTTGTGATACAGGAACATCACTGTGAAAGATGTTGGACTGGAACAAATCAAGTGAAGTTTGCGTCCGTGAGGAACTCATAGTGACAGTGTCTGGTTTCCCGTCCTTTATAATCTATCATTAAACATTGTACACATTAAGACCAAGTAGCAACAAGCTGGCCACGCCCCGGGAACACCCATCAAGTGACAAATGCCGACAGCTTGTTGCCTTCATTTGTAGCTAATGTGACCTTAGGGTTGGAGCAGTTAAAAAAAGATGCTGACACCCAGAAAAAAGTGCTATATGGACTATATGGCCTTAATGCCCCGTATCTCAGGAACTAGATATTGAAACCTGGTTTTCTGCGTAGACTTCTGCTCTCCTGGTTACAACAGGAGATTGTCAATTGAAGTCAAATAATTCACTCCCATGCAACTGTTTAGGCTTCTCTCAATATCAATATCCAATATCACGTTACATGCAACCTTAATCATAATATTAAGCTGATAATCTATCAGTGTGTCAGTGAGCTTCGTATTTAACATCACACTGAATGATATAACTACTGCATTGTTATAGCTGACGGCGAGGAGGCACGGCCGTCATCTGGATGCCCCGTTTATGTTAGTAACATTGGAGAACTACAGGAAACATTGAGAACGAGATGGGTGAGAGAGATGTAACAAAAGTTGCTCAGGCTGGAAATCTATTTTGTCAGTCCTGTGAAACACATCTTACAGTATGTGGTACAGTAAATACAGTAATGTCCTCAGGAACCAGTGCATTCACAAGTACTATTTTTCACATGCATTTTCCAAACTTTCTCTTCACATCTAGTTGATTTATGTGCTGTTAAGACTGTCTTAAATGACCTTTGCTGGTTTTTAATGAGCACAAAATATCAAAGGGTCATGCTTGTTACATTGCTGTGAGGCATTTTCTAAACCACAAAACTAGAAAGGAGAGGTTAAAAGCCTTTTTCCTGCTGTTGCTGGGAACCACTGGCTTCATTTCACTATGTGCCAACATTAAAATCAATTTTCTGATAATTGAAACGGTCTGATGAGTAATCCATCAAAGGCAAGAAACGCACTAACAGAGTTGTTTCTAAAGCAGGAGTAGCTTTCTAGCTTTTATTTGCAGTGAAAAATGCCATTAAGCTCTTTGTTGATGATGGGACACTGCTGCTTTCAGAGCTGCTAAAAAACAAAAACAATGTAAATTGAGAAGAGTTTCACTTGCTTTGTTATAAAATTGGGAAGCTGACTACAGAAGAAAACCAATTATCCAGAATGGGTTCAATATTTTTAAGCGTGCATGACCGGATGTTGTAGTCTTCATATGTGGTTTTCCAGTTTCACACTAAAGACTTAGGGCTTGATTTACAAAGATCCCAGACAACGCGTGCCAAATTGCATAGGCAAACCAAATGTGCATGTTCGGGAGGAGACAGTTTTGTGGATGATTTGCAAAGAGACAGCGGTATGTAAATGAGGATTTTGCCCATGTTAACGGCTGTAGGCACAAAATGAATTTAAATCAGCCACTTAAGTTAAATTACTGGGTTAATTTAACTGAAAAACAACTCGATATTTGAATAGTACATTTTATTGATTAGGTAATGCTACCTATATTATATTTACTGTTGTTTCTCCAATATTTTATTTTCTAATCCATGTTTAAAACTGATTACACTTGGTGCTGTTACTACATCCTCTGGCAGGGTGTTCCATGTATCCACCACTCTCTTGTAAATGAGAATTTCTTACATTCAATTGCAGTATGCACCTTATGCTTTGTTATGCACGGAAACTGTCACAACTGAGTGTGTTTATGTGCTGACAATAATTTAAATAAAGGAAATAGAAAAACAATCTGCTGTTTCAGACAATGGCAGAACACAGCATAATTATTAGTTATTTAGCTAAAATAACATGGATGTAACAGTAATTAAATGTCTAAAATAGATTTTTTTTTAATGTGGGTTTGCTTGTTGTAATAGCCAATGCATTAGATTGTTCATGCGCTGTGCTTCCTTTGCTCACACACACTCTGTGTGTCTGTGTGGTCCACCTGTTATGCATGGAGGCATTTATTCCTAAAGAAACAAGCATGAAATAAAGTTAAATATGCCAAATTTGTACAATGACTATTTTTTTTTTTCTTTCTGTACAGCCACTGTGCTGGAACAGCATTCTGCCAAGTGCAATAAGTTAATGTCAAGGTTTCAAACTTGTACAATGCAGATGCTATCATCACCTGTTAAATTTCTGTTCGACCTTGATAAATCATGTGTGTGCAAAACTCAGCTATTTGCATGTTTCCTCCCACAATTTAATGCACTTGGGTGGACAAACCCCAAATTGCACATTCATGAAGGCATATACACTAAATGGACAATATGTGCTATTTTGTGCATTTGATAGATGCAGTCTTCAGTGCTCACTGTTGGTAAATCAGCATGGATGTTTTTTGTGAGTGCTATGGTGTTTGCACGTTTTAATACATGCAAACCTCTAGTAAATTAGGCCCTTAATCTGCATTGTTTGAGTTCACCGAGCTGTAAAAATGGGTACTGGCCTTGGCTGGGGGAGTAACCTGTATTGGTCTGGCGTCCCGTCCAAGGGGAGTCACAGACTCTCATCCGCTTAATGCTATGGAATCTGGAAATAAGCACCGGCACCAACGGGCCTCAGAGCCCATATAGGACTTCCATTTTATTATTGTAGCGCAGACCCAATTTTTGAGGATGTTGCTTAATTAGTTCATTAATAATTCTGTTCAACCAACAAACAGACATAGCCGGAATAAGTAAATAAATAAATAAATGAATTAATAATATCCTTGGTAAAGATGGCATCAGAATCTTGGCAGCAACTCTAGTGTTTGTTCCTTCTGACAGCTGTATGTTGTCCATTACTACATATAAGGATTTGGCTCCTTTACATTCAAGATCACGAAATGTAAATTGAGATATTAAGTCTGAACTTGCTTGACAAATAATGTACTAGCCCGTGCACTGCCTGTTACAGTCAGGCGTAGCAGTCATTGCTTGGTTTTATACTCTTAGCTCCGCCCAGTCTCCTCTGTGACCAAACATATATTTTTGTGGCTTCAGAAACAGCCAAGATTTCAGCAAGCAAACACACACAGACTTTAAACATCTGTACAGAGACCTGCGGGGGACATCAAACACACTTCGATTGTGTTGTTCGACATGTGCAATGGCTTTCTAGTAGCTCTATATTTACACACAGAGGCCCTGCCTTACAATAAAGATGCTCATTAAAACATAAGCCAGAGGAAATTCTTGCTCTGTCTGGAACATTATTGTCCTTTGTGACCAGTGAAACGGTGCACGTTGGTGCCATCTCTGGATTCAGCCCATTAAGGACAACACTGCACACATAATTTGGGAAGATCCAGCTTCGTTCCATGCCTTCTGGCAGATGGTTGAGCCTTTTCACTCCATTTAACACTCCTTCATTTTATCTCCTCCTCACTGATTTCACCACATTTACTCATTTCAGCAAAATGCTGCTGTGGAGGTTTGTAAGTGAAGCCAACACTGGGCTTTGAACTTAATTTTCATTGCAAGACTTTCGTTTTAAATGCTGTGATAAATTTTACTATGATGGCATGAACTTAAACGGGTTCCACATTTCAGTTATACAGGGTGTAGATACCTGAACACAAATTTCTTTTAGAAGATGGTGCAGGTTTGGCAGCCGATTCGGAATATTGACTTGACTCCATTGGATTTAAATAAATTGTTGAATAGATTACCATTAAAAGTTGCAGTGACTCCTGGTACTGAGTCCTTATGACCCCTTGACCTGCTGTCTACATCACCATTTGTATAAACTTTCACAATCACAAGGTAAGTAAATTTTTGACTTATGGATTCTCACACAATTATGATCCCTGGAAATACCCCAGAGACAGACAAGCTTGTTTACAAGGGCAGTCCCCGAGGACTGAAACAACCAAATAAAAATAGCACAATGCTACTTGAATTTGCAAAAAGTTGGGAGCCATTAGTTGCTGGATATTAGTTCCAGTGTCCAGAGTGGTGCCTCTTGACATGCTACTCCAATAGTGGTGGTATAGCTGAAGAGATTGATCACATTCTTCTGTGAGGAGATAACTGCTGAACTAGAGAATATTTATTTGTGCAGACATATCTTCCCTAAGGATTCTTGCAAAGTCTTGCAGGACGTTGTTTGCTCTCCCAAATTTAATCTGACTAGTTTCAAAGATCAGATTGTGTCACAGGAGTATGCACACGATCTGCAAAAGACTTGCAAAAATGAAGACAACAAACATCTCAAATGCAATATGGAAGTTATTATATGACCCCATTACAAGTCCCTCAAAGCTGCTGGAGATTACATTAGAGTTGCTAGTGTTCACAAGAGAAGGTGCATGACCTCATAGGGCACTTTAAATATCCATCCAGAGAAACTGGTGCACATCGGTCTGCATAGGGAGGTGGAAAAGTTGGCTGTGATGACACTCGGGGTAAACAGATTGACATTTATTCGAAAAATATATCGGCTTGTGACATGACTGTGTTAAATGAGCAGTTACCTGGGGAAACAGAGATGAGGCAAACTGTTCGCACTGAGAGGGAACATTAGTTCTGACACTACAGTCATCTGTTTCACTAAAGTAATCCCACTACCTATTTCCTTGGACCTTTGACGTTCTGTTGATGATTAGCAAAATTCCTTATTGCCATCTCCTCCCCAGACACACTTTCATTATAAACGATTGAAATAGGTGCATTTGACAAGATTTTGTAACTTTCCGACACATTTGTAGGTACGATCATAGAGCTTATCTTAACTTACTGGCTTTTGTGTGACGTATCAGCTGACTATACACAGAAATGGCAAAAGCAAATTCTGAGAGAGTGAAAAGGTGCTGTTGTTACATCACAATACCTGTCTGAAAAAGCGCTGAGGCCATGTATGACTTAACTCCAGAGGGGTGGATGAGAACAAAACAAAAAATTGGATCTTTTCATGGAGATTGCCAGAAGTGACTACCTGAAGGGGAATAGTGTGGTGAGTGATTTGAAGTTAAACTGTACAGTGTTGACATTTATGGGTTTGAGTATCTTACTTTATTAGTCCAGCATTTTGAAAACTGCAGTTTCCCCATGCAGGACTAATAAATGAATATCTTATCTTATTGCGGCACACGTTGTGTGATGCATCAGCTGACTGTAGACAGATATGGCAAAAACAAACTTCTTCCATGAAAATTGAAAAAGTCTGATTGCAGGACCTTAAAAGGTGCTGCAGTGACATCACAGCGCCTTTCTGAAAAGTTTAGTGATTTTCAACTTAAAGCGCTCTGTGCAGCTGCACAAAAAACAAACAGAAAAGTGGAGAGCTCTGAAAGGAAGACGCTGGGTGCAAAAGGTTTTTTGTTTGTTTGTTTGTTTTGGTTTTTTTGAGGTGGGACTTTTTTGTAGCCCTTATGGACACAGCTCCCTGGGTTATGCTGGGACTTAGTGGCTTAAATAACATTGTGCTGGTGGGCATGCCTGAAAAGCATTAGCGCCACACATTTTGCACCTGCCACATAACCCTGCCAAGATCAGGCCTTTGCTGATCCATTTGTACTCTGTCAGAGTTTCCCAGTTATGATCCACAGAAATGCCCCTGAAATCAGAATTCTTACTCTACAGCTAATTTGAACACCACATAACCCAAGTTCACAATACAAGAAGCTGTAGTTTTTACTTATTTAAGTACTTCTTTATATCCAATTTAAGAAAACATGCACACAGTACTGTCCAACTGCTGTCTGTGGGCATTTTACTAGAGTGTTTTATGCATGAAATACTGCATAATGTGTTGTTTATCAATTGGTGCTGCTAATATGGGCTAACCCATTAGATGTTGCTGACAGCAATGACTAACTACACCACGGTACAAACCGAGCAGACGGTTAAAACGCTATTGTCACTTCTGTCCATCTGTTCTCTTCCATGAGGTCTCTTTGGTGGACTTCCTATTTGTTGTAGCATTCTCTAGTCCAGAGTCTTGGAGGTATACAACTGATTTTCCGTCTTGCGGTGCTGTGTGGAATGTGGAATGCATTTACCTCGGGTGTGATGTCATTCCCAGTTGCAACTTACAAGGTACGTAAATGGAATTCAGCTTTAAATGCTGATGTCAGACACGGGCCCTTGTTCATACGTAGGTGCCAATCTTGCATTTAGCTTTGCTAGTTTGCATCATTGAAGTTAGCAATGGCTGGTATGTGAACCTTTGATTTTGATATTTTGGGACATCATTGCATTCTGTTTGCTGTTTTTGGAGGCTAAGTTTTGCGACCATTTTTTTAGCACCTTATCTTGCCTGGCAATGTTTTCACTATGTTATATACCATAAAAGAACCGACCCATGCATTTATACACGACAGTGTCTATAACATCTCCCTTGTTCTTTGTTTTTTTTTACTTAGTTTTGTGAAACTATATGAACCCAGTTTGCTGCTGTCATTGTGATGTATTGCCTCATGCTTTGCTGCACAATGAATAGCATGAATATCTGAGAAAGGAAACAGACTCATTCTACTGACAGATCACACAGAGCCTATATGTTCCACATGTTTTCATAATAGAGCTCTGCTTGCTTTAGGTGTGAATGCAGTAACATTTCCATCATTAGAAGAATGATGGAGTGTTTATTTGTGTGCAGAAGATGGATTGTGTTCATGCAGTCGGGTCAGTCCTCAGGTGATATATTATGCTAATAGTGATTTAACTGCAATCACACGCTTTATTTTTGCTGTTGCTATGAGCTGATATTCTCTCCATATTTCTCTTATGGTGATTATAAGCGTCTAGTTTCATTATAGCAGGCGTCATGTTGGCCGTATGTCCTGAGCACAGCAGCAGCCTAAGCACAAATGGACTTGTGTGGTTTATATCTGTGCTCTTTACAGACAAATTAGTCATCTGCGTTTCTTCGTGTGGGCATGTTGGAAATGATGCAAAGATATCATTCAGCCAACAATCATCTTTTCAACCCAGCTGATTAGCATGTTAGCTAACATAGTTGTGTCACAGAATGTATATTACAAAGATGAGGTTATGGGACATCATTAAAAAAACAAACAAACTTTTTCTGAGAAGTTATGTTGCGCTCAGACTCAAATCTACTAATCTTAACACGTGGTTCAAAATTTTCAGAATTTCATGTCGCTGCATCTTTTTATGAAACAACACCAGCATTTAATGGTTTCTTGTTAGATTTAGACACAACTTTTTCAACTGGTTTTGTGTAAACCACATCTTTGCTAAATTGATCTCTCACAGTGTAAATATTGTGTTTAATTTTCTCGCTCCACAATGTTGTCCAAAGAGCTATTTCACAAAATGTAGATAACAGATTAAGCTGGAATTTTTCATCTATCCTGGATGAATTTAGCCATGACACTGTTTCATGATGGCAATGATCCATAAGTTACCACGGAGATATAATCTCTGTGGCTGGGTTGTTGAATGTTCTGGGGTCCAAAGGTATTTTCTTTATTTTAGTTCAGTTTATTTACACCAAATCACAACCAAAGTCCCTCCTGGGAACTTCACAAGGGTAAGGTCTAACCGTAGCAACCTCCACTGAGCAAGCACATAGGCAACAGTAGTGAGGGAAAAACTCTCTCAGGCGTAGTATGAGGAAGAAACCTCAAGCAGGCCAGACTTAGAGGGGCAACCAACTGCTGAGGCGATACTAACAATAACAAAGATCAAATAAACAAAACACAACAAAGAATTTTCAAACATGCAAAACAAGAATGGAAAGGTTATGGTCCTTGGGTTACAGTCATGTTATTGTCCTTAAGCAGTCAGCATCCAAAAATCTTCCTCAGATGGGCTGCACCCTCAGACAGTGCGCCGGTAATATGGTGCTTCTGTGCACCGCAGCCATCGGGAAAATGCACCTCAAACAGAGTAAGAGAGGGCAGAATCAATTAGTTGCATTGAAACAACTCTCAAAATACTGTTTCTCAGCAGTAAAATGATAGAATCAAAGACAGGATACTAATGTGGTCGCCGTCAGCTAGTCCTTTTCACTCATGGGGTTATTCCACAGAGCGCTGTTCTTTCCCGTTTAATCCCGAATAGCAAATCGGAACATGTTTTGAAGCATCATCGTAACTTCTTGATCCATCTCCGTCAATCTTGAACAAGCTTGGTATATGTAATAGTTAGGGCCATCATTGGCACCAGTTTTGAAATTGGGGTCAAATTTTCGATCTGTTCAAAAATTTCATCCCAATTTGCAAAATATTTGCTAGTGCGTGGTAGCTTCCAGGTGTTCGTAGTCTTAACAGCTTCAGTCATGTTCGAACATCTTTAAATGCGGTATTCCTAGTGAGTACAGGTTGAAACTTGTTTGATCGTACTCTATCGGTAAAAATTTGAAGCAGCGTCTGTTGCGGTTCTGGCCAAGGGCACAGCTCCTTACTTTCTTTTTCAGGTGGGTTTCCAGGTCTGCACTTTATAAGCCAGCGAGTTGCCAGGTGTGCATTTTATAAGCCACCCTGTTAGCAGGTTAGCTGTTTCATCCTGTTTTTACACATTTTTTGGATCGTAGGTGATTGTAATCGGGCGATGCCCTGTGGAATAGGGGGGTAATAGACCCAGAACTTAGATATGATGAGACTGAGAACTGCTCCATTATTAACAAGGTTAGTAAAATATTTTACCACACCTTCAGTATTTTCCTTTTTAAGGTACTTGCATTTAGTGTAATGCCCATGTGTTGCACATCAAAATGTTCTGAACAATCTCAGCTTTTTGAATGTGAGACATATTTGTGTAGAACACTGTCTAAAAGATCTAATTTGGCTCTGAAAATATGAAAATGTGTTTTTAGAAGTTCTTCAAACCAAATTAAATTCGGCATTTAATTTGCTTTGAATTTGTTTGATGCTTGTTATAGGAAATGTGTAGATTCAGAGTGTTTGAATGTTTTTGACAGTTCTGCAGGAAATACCACAGCCAACTCTGTACAACATTTCAAACCTAGAATTGCATTATTTCTCTCTCGCTCTCTCTCATTTGCTCTGTCTGTCTGTTTTTCTGTCTCTCTATCGTCAACCCACTGTCACTTTCAGACCAGTTAATTGGTTTGGATACGCTTTAAACTGCAGGGTTTTTGGGGAGGGACATCTACCCAGATGGACATTTAATAGACATTTATTGTAGTTGGGTGAATTTGCCTCACAGCAGATGTCGAGTATGTCAACAGTCCAAATTTTCTGCACTAACCATGCTGGGCTACCATTTGACTTTTAGTTAAAAAAAAAAAAAAAAAGAGAGAGAGAGGAGGGAAGGAAAGACGGAGTATTAAATTCCTCCATTTCATTTGAAGTGTGCATTAGTTTATATCCTCTATAATGTGCCTTGAAAATTGGTCCATCTTGAGAATAACAGTATGATTACTTTGGAAACAGTCAGTGGTGATTATTCTGCAGAGCCTTCTGCGACTGCCCTCAGCACTTCACGTTCTATCAAAAGTTTGAATGCAAATGCAGTGATGCCAAAGAGAAAACGCTCCTCAAGAATGGTTTGATGTTTGAATTGGAAACTGGCTGAAAGAATAAAGGTGGATTTCATTGCCGTGCAGTTGCACTCCTAACAAGGCAAGGACTTTCAAAAGTGTGTTTGATATACATGAGTAAACACACTTTTCCCATGCTAATTTTCAGCAGCGCACTTCATCTCTTACCCATTGAGTGGAGGAATACTAAACTGTTGACCCGCTGACTCCACATGCCAGACGAGGCCCGTTTGTGATTGGACTCCACGGTGCTTCAGTCTGCCTAATTGGCCGAGACGAGAGTATCACAGAGAGGACAGAAATAAGAGGGGAGCAGTCAAACTGAGGGCTACAAAGACACACACAACATATTTGTTGATTGGCATGTCTGCAGGCGGTGGGATTTGGAGAAACCTGCCAGAGTTCAGAGGCAAAACAGTCTACGGTTTAGTACAGGTCTGATTTAGGGACAATTTTAAGATTCCTCTGATTGGTTTGTTAATGCTTATACCAGTAAACAGCAGACAGAGTGTTTGTACATCTGCCAGGTACGTGTTTGTTTGTTAGTTAGCAGGATTACTCAGTTTTCAGCTGGTCTCCGTGAAGATTAAAGTGGTGATTGGTCTTTTCAGGTGGAACAACCCATGAACTTTAGCTACTGATCTGGATGTATGTGTGTGGGTGTTTTTTTTGTTTTTTTTTTTACTTTTCACAGCATAACGAGATTCAGCATTACGCATTTTAGCCCATTTGTCCACAGTCAGTCTATCTACTGGTGTACAGCCTGGTCCAGAAGTATTTGGACAGTGACACAATTTTATAAATTTTCCTCTGGACGCCACCGTTTAGAAATTACAGCCATTTGAACCACAGTCCCTCCAGTTTTAGAGCCTATTAAGTAATTAGACAAACTAAGGATTATTTTGAAAAGAAATCTCTCTTGCAGCCAGTTTTCTAGAGTTGTGACGGTGCACTAGTTCCAATATAAGATACATATACCACCACACCCACAACAATTTGATACATATCGCAATAAATAATTACATCACTGCTGCCACTACTTATGTAGAAAGTAATCTCCAGTGAATGCTTTAACTTTAAAGAAACAAAATATCCTGAAGTATACATTGCAAGCCTTGATGTTATGTTTGTTTGTTTGTTTGTTTTGGTTTTTTTTTTTGTTTTTTATTAATTAATTTTTGTTTTTTCTTCA